>JAQZBX010033845.1:9560-25347 GCA_029593785.1 Cabassous unicinctus
TTTATCTCTTTCTCTAGCATTTTGCTATAAGCTGCAAGGAAAAGCCAGGATACATTTTCCACATTTACTTTGGGAATCTCCTAAGTTAAATGTCCAAGCTTGTCATTTTCAAATTCTGACTTCCATCTAACATCAAGAGTCAATTTTGCTAAGTTCTCTGCAACTTTAAAACAAAGACAGTTTCATCATTACCTTCTAAAGCCTCACTGGAAATTACCTTCGGGTCCATATTCCTATGAACAGTCTCTTTAAAGCAATCTAGGCCTTTTCTATCAAGCATCTCACAATTCCTACAAAAAATACCCTTTTCCCATTTATAAAACCATTCCAGCAGTTTTGGTAATTGTGAGCAGCACAACCTTACTCTCTTGGTACGAATTTCTGTTTTTGTTTGCCAATGGGGTGCCAATGAAAAGTTCCAGGAATCTGTCAGCTTTCATAATGGTGATTTATTTGGGGTAAAAGCTTACAGTTCCAAAGCCATGAAAAGTCCAAACTAAGGCACCATCACAGATGCTTTCTCACCAAGTTAGCTAATGTTGATCCCAGCATTTGCCACGTGGTGAAGCAAGTTGGTCAGATCTCTGCCAAGGTTTCAGGCTTCCTCTCTGGGCTCACCATCTCCTCTTGAACAGTTCCATGGGCCCAGCCTTTTGGGGCTTCAAGCTTAAGTGATCCTTACGCTTACATAGCAGGATCAAACATGGCAGCTTCCTTTACTTGTGTCTGTCTGAGTCCATTTATATGAGACCCAGGAAGGGGGTGGGGACTCAACCTGAGTCGTGCCTCACTAATGTAGTCCAATCAAAGGCCCTAAAGAAATCTTATCAAGTAATCTAATCAAAGGCTGCTGGACTGAAGTTAATGCAGTCAAAGGGTATTACACTAGGAAGAACAGATTAGTTTACAAACATAATCTTTCTCTTTTTGGGATTCATAAATTAATTTCAAACTGCCACACTCCCCAAACCCATAATCCCAGTCTAATTATGAGAAAAATGGTCAAATCTAAATTGAGAGGCATTATACGAAATACCTGACCAGTATTCCCAAAACTGTTAAGGTCATTAAAAACTGAAAAGTCTGAGAAACTGTCTCAACCAAGAAGAGTCTAAGGAGACATGAAAACTAAATGTAATGTGGTATTGTGGATGGAATCTGTAAACAGAAAAAGGATATAAGGTAAAAACTAAGGAAATCTAAATAAAGCATGGACTTTAGTTAATAATAATGTGTCAATATCAGTTCATTAATTGTGACAAATACCATATTAATGTAAGATGATAATACTAGGGGAAATTTGGTGTGGAGTATATGGGAACTCTCTGCACTGTCTTTGCAGTTTTTCTATAAATCTGAAACTATTCAAAAATAAAATGTTTATAAAAAAAATTTAATTGCAACAAAGTTACCTCACTAAATTGAACTGTTAATAGAGAAAACTGTGTAAATGGGGGTATATTAGATCACTGCATTTTCTGCATAATTTTCTATAATCTTAGAAATTTTCCAATGAAAATATTTTTAAAAGTACATTGTGAATAGAACTCTAGAGTTTATACTCATTATTTTATCTCAAATTATTGTTTTAGAGATAAATATTAGGTTAGCTCTCTGTTTTAAAATACAAGGCATAGCATTTTAATTGATTCTGACATTGAAAGAAAAAGAGATGAATTATTTAAAAGCAAATATAACATTTTATTCCCACCACTCCTTTGAACTTGCCTTATATATATATTTTTTGGTTCTTTCCCTTTCTTTAGTTTTTTAAGCATTTGTGAATATTGGATCTAGATTTAAAGAGAACTGTACCGAAGAGCAGAAAACATAGAATCCTCATTTGACTCTTTCATTTGACAGAGTCTGGAAGGAACCATAGAATCCATTGTCATTCAAGCCCCATTTCATCACTGAGGAAACTGAGACCCAGAGAAATAGCTTTACAGTGACACCAAAGGATCTCAGCTTAAAGCTTCTACAAGATCGTTCACAGTCCACAAAGACCAGCCTCATAAGATCTAAAAGATTATCAGTGCTGATTTTAGGCAACATAAACTAAAACACCAAATTCAATTCATAATTTGAATGTCTAATTTCATCCTTTCATTTTTTTAATTCACTTATGCATTTTGCAAACAATAGGTCCTAGTATCTATCAAGCATGGTATTAGGTGCTTTAGATACAGAAAAATATTTATAGGTGCTGTTTATTGAATACCTACAAAGTGCTTTTACTCATTTAATTCTCAAAACATTTTAAAGACTGAATAGCATGGAAACTTAGAGAGATTACATTACTTCTCCAAGGTTATACAGATAGTAAGCTACAGAGTTGGCCTTCAAACTCAGGTATGACTGTCTCCCAAAACTACGTTCTTTCACCTTCCCTACCACACTATAAGGCCTAGTTATAGAACTAGAGATTTGGGGGAAAATAGACATGTAAAACAATAATGGGTATGTAAACAATAACAGCAATAATAACAAAATATTCATCAAAATTATTCAGCTTAAATTCAAGAAATAATATATTGAGAGTCTAGCTCATTACTCGCCCAATTTTGTAAGCTAGAAATATGAAGGTAAGAGGTGCTAGGCTCCAAATCACATAGAAATATTTTTAAAAAAATCAAAATTACAAACTTGAAAGCAAGAGGAGACCTTCAGGATTATCTGTTCCTGCATCCCTATCTTCTGTCTGAGGAAAATGATGCCCTGCTAAGCACTGTGCCTTGACCAGGACCAAACAGGAACCAGAGCCTAGCATGAGGAATGTTGACTTAGAATTCATGACTTCCAGCCTTATAGTTTAGTTAAGGTGCCATTTCTCTTTTTTTATTCTTTCTCTTAATCAAATCTCAGTGAAATGGGACAATAGGACCCTTTTATTTACTATTTATACTTTTTTCTTTCTGTTTTAGTTTAAAGTTGAACCTGTACTTAATTTCATGTCTTAGCTAACAAATAGAGGAAAGTTTCATCTACCCTTTAATAAATGAAATGGTAATATTTTATTTTGTGTAACATTTAATAAAATAATTAATATTTTATATGTGCACATGGTATGAGGCTATAATCACAATAAAAGGAACAGGGTCATGGCCAGTGTGGATACAGTGGTGTGCTGGAGCTTGCGTACCTATTCTTGAGAGCTGATTATTAAATTTTCAAGAATTTTAAAAACCAGTTATTAAACACAGCCATGATTGAAAAATAAACTTATAAATTTATAACTAAATAATATTAAAAACAAAGATAATAAACATTCAAAACTCAACAACTTCTTAATTAATTTGCTACAATTTAGTAATATCTATGCTCCTTTGGTTGTTTTACTCTTCGTGGGTCTGCATAGTGAAAATATTGTATAAATGTGTGCTACTGCTTGTCTCTTTTCAATTCCACACTGTGACATAATTTTCAAAGCTTAAAATTGGCCATGGTAGGAGTATTTATACCACAGAAATTGGTATATGCTGCAAGTCAGGGTTTGTTTGTATGTTTACAGAGAGCCAGTTGTTAAACATGTATCAGCAAACAAAGGAGAGTAGAGAAATATTACAAATATTGATCCATCGCTGCTGGCTACAAAGTCAACCATTGTTTGATATTATAATCTGTATTTACACATGTTAACCTGTTTTTGTACAGGATCAGGTTTGAATTTTGTGTATTCTGTGTAAAAATCCTAAATAGATTGGTGTCTAAGCAGTTTGGAATGAATGATGTGGATGTGATATTTGCAGCCATTGTAACTCACTTACAACAATTAGGGGGCATATCTGAGGGCACAACCCAACATGTTGTGAATGGCAGAGAGGAAGAAGAGAGGAACTTGAGTCCTTGATGATGTAATTGAGCCACTGAATTAATTAAATCTGGAACTACACTCCAGATATCTTGTTATGTGAAAAATACATTATTTTAAAGCCACTTTTAATTGGGTTGCCTATTATTTGCAGCAGAAAGTAACCTACTACACCAATTACCCTTTTTATAAATAAAAGCTGATTTCTACAGCCAATAGAGTTAGTTAAGCTTATTCAAGATCTTATTAGCACTTCTATTTTAAAAGGCTTGTCATTTTTATTTTTAATAATAAGTATAACTTTGGCTTATAACTTTGACTATAACTTTTACAGCCTTTAGTATATGAAAGTGTTATATGAACCTAGATCCTTAATGTGAAATATAACCAAATGTGAACACTCCAAATACATATTCATATATGTATAAGTAGTAATGACTATGATGACTATCTAACCTCTAACTTAAAATAAAAACAGTTTTCCTTAGCAAAGGAAGTGACATCTGAACCCAGTTATTCAAATATTCAATAGGCCCTTCTTATTGTAGGTTGTTTATAGCCATAACATATTTATTAAATATATCAGTAGTAAGCATACATCCACTTATGAACTGTTGAACAGCATTCAATTAAACATTGTTCTTTCAATTCCTTGGAAACTTTAGTAGTTATAGGAACACCACCAAGTTGTCCTATTTCATCCTATTAAAAATGTGACTATGGGGAATCGGATGTGCCTCAACCACTTGCGTGCCCACGTCTACCACATGGGAGGTCCTGGGTTCAGGTCTCGGTGCCTCCTAAAAGAAGACGAGCAGACGCTGCCTCCCACTGCTACCAACTAGACACCACCTCCCGGCACTACCAGCTGATGCCACAAGCCAGCAGACACCACAGCCCACAGGGAGTGTGTGTGGTTCAGGCCATTGGACACTCCCCTCTCATGTGAAGGTCCCAGGTTCGGTTCCTGGGGCCTCCTGGAGAAAGTGAGCAAACAATGAGCAGACAGATGAGCAAACCATCTGGGGGAAGGAGGGGGTAAATAAAGAAAAGTAAAGTAAATAAAATAAATATTTTTTTTAAAATTCCATTTTGGTTGAAGGAAGGAAGACATAAACAACTTTAATATAACTCCCAAACTGTTGAAGAATGTCACTCAAAAGTAACATTAACTAGTACTATGAAAAGAGAACAGTCAAGTAGATTTCAATAGCAAAGAAAATGTTGCATATTCCAGAAAAAAGAAAACAGTGCAATTAGAAGTGTTCAAAGTCAACTTACAGTCTGGATTCCAATATTCTTCTAGTGAAAGGAGAAAAAGGAGAGAGAGAGGAGAAGAGAAAGAGAGAAGAGAGAAAGATGAGGGGAGGAGAGAGGGAAAGAGAGATGAACACTAATGCATGAGTTGGAATGGGTGAACAGAGAAAAATAGTAATTGATAATGCAAAACTGATTAATTTATTGGTTGATTTACCTTGCAAGATGTCAGGTATCTGAAGGGCAGCTGAAGAAATTCTTTGTAGCTTCTTAGAACGGCATGATGTATTCTACCAAATTCACGCTAAATCTATATGTGTGGTTCTCAAATGAGATGTTCATTTGAACATTTCCTATGACTGGCTCAATGTTTATTAAGAGGTAAAATGTTTTCATGTCTGTTTCAGTTTGCTGGCTACTGAAAGCAGATACAATGAAATGCATTGACTTTACCAATGGGAATTTATTGGCTCACAAGCTTACAGTTTTTAGGTTGAGAAAATTGCCCAAATCAAGGTATGATCAAGGTGATGGTTTCTTCATGAAGACCAGCTGCGGTGGTCCTGGACTTCTCTGACACATGACAAGGCAAATCATGGCAGTGTCTGCTGGTCTCCCCTATCTTTTCTGGGTTTCACTGCTTTCAGCTTCTTGCTTCCATGGCAAGTAGAGAAACTATTTGTCTGATTTCATTCTCTTACAAATGACTCCAGTAAGATGATTAAGACCCACCCTGGACCATGCCTTATTTGAAGTAACCTCATGAAATCCTACTTACAGTAGGTTTATACTCACAGAAATGGATTAGCTTTAAGAACATGATTTTCTGGGGTACATACAGTTTCAAACCACCACACTCCACCCTCTGGACCTCAAAGTGGCATACTCTTTCCATATGCAAAATACATTCATTCCATCACAATATCCCTAAAGCCTTAAATCATTTCAGCCATCAAAAATAGGTTATAAGTGGGGTCTGTCCGGGGGCACAATTCCACTAAGGCTGTTGACCTGTGAAACCTAGACAACAAGTCATCTGCTTCCAATATACAATAGAAGGACTGTCATGGGATAAACATTCCCATTGCCATAGGGAGAAATTGAAAGGAAAATGGGTCTTGGGACCCAAACAATTCCAGAACCCTGCAGGGCATACTCCATTAGATTTCAGGATCTGAGAGTCATCTATGGAATGATGGTTTTTCCTCTGGGCCTGATGGAGAAGGAGCCCTACCCTTTTCAAGGACTTGTATAGTGGCTATGTTCTCCCCAAACACTGGGGTAAAGGCTCCACCATCTTCAAGCATTGGGGTGATGGTCAGACTCTTGGCTCCATCCTTGTCAAGCATCAGGGTGGTGGCCAGACTCTCTGCAATCTTCCAGGCGTCTAAGAAAAGTGGGGTGATAATATTCTTCCTGAATGAATGGGGCAGAAGTCCCACCCAGGGCATACTCCCCATTTCCACGCAAATGGGTGGGTCCACACTCTTGGCCCAAGATGATGTCTTTGGTCCAGACTTCAGCATCCCTGTCCTGCCCTCAAAATGTGTTTTCTATCAATATGTTCCTCTTCTGTCCTTTTTAGTCCAGGCTGGCAGTGGTTCCTTTCATAGATATCACAAAAAAATGTATAGGTTTTGCATGTAGTGCACAGGGGTCCAAACCATCGGAGAAAAGAACTTTCCACATATCCTTTCTGGATAAATGCATTTCCAATCCTGACTTGCACTGAAATGGCTGAATGGATCCATGTTCAGTTAAACCATCACATGGAGCACTATTCTCTGGGGACTTGATTTCTAGAGGCTCAGAATTTTCCAAACCATCAATTTCTGGTTTCTTTGTGTCCAGGAGTTCAGTTCTCAGCTTATCCCTTTCCTCTAGCATTTTACTATAAGCTGCAAGGAGAAACTAGGCAGCACTTTCCACATTTAGCTTGGAACTCTCCTCAGCTAAATATCCAAGCTCATCACTTTCAAATTCTGCCTTCCATCTGACATCAGAACTCAATTTTGCCAAATTCTCTGACACTTTAAAGCAAGGGTTGCCTCTCTTCCAGTTTGCAATGACACAGTCATCATTTCTGTCTAAGGCCTCATTGGAAATACCTTTAGTGTCCATATTTCTACAAATAGTCTCTTCAAAGCAATGTAGGCCTTTTCTATTGAGCACCTCACAATTCTTCCCACCTCTTCTCATTACCCAACTACAACATCATTTACACATTTTTGGTATTTTCAGTAGCAGCACCCTGAAACACTTCTGGTACCAAAATCTGTTTGTTTGCTAGGCTATTGAAAGCAGGTAGCATGAAATGCTTTGGCTTTAATAATGTGAATTTATTAGCTTATAAGCTTACAATTTTGAGGCTGAGAGAATTGTCCAAATCAAGGCATCAAGGCGATAATTTCTTTGCAAAGACCAGCTTCCAGTGATCCTGGACTCCTCTGTCACATGGTAAGGTGCATGGCGACATCTGCTGGTCTCTCCTTTCTCTTCTGGGTTTCGTTGTTTTCAACTTCTTTCTTCCATGGCTTTCTCTTTGTCTGAATTTCATTCTCTTATAAAGGACTCCAGTAAGCGGATTAAGATCCACCCTGGGCCATGCCTTAACTGAAGTAACCTCATAAAAACCTACCTACAATAGGTTTATACTTACAAGAACAGATTAGATTTAATAACATGATTTTCTGGGGTATAGCCACAAAGTTTCAAACACACTGTGTAAATGTGTTTGATTCAGTCACATGCATTTGCAAAAAGAAAAAAATAGAAAATGGATTTTTTATTTTAAATAGACACAGGTAGGAACATATGCTTGTGACCAGATATAAACACTCTAATACTTGACAGACTATATTAAAAACTGTTTTTAAGCATTGGGCAATGAAGAGTGCAAGCCTGCAATTACCCAGATAAAGAAAACTCATGTGTCCCATGATTGTCCTGGCACTCTGCCTGGGAACATTTTTCTACTGTAACAGAGGGTGTTGGAGCCTAAGCAAAGTACAGCAGTCTTCCTCCTACTGAATTTACAGAGGCCAAACTTAAAGGCTGCTAAAGCATCTAGAATTTGTGGTACATGTCATCACAATGGAAGGAGCTGCACTGAGTTGGAATTCCAGAAGTTGTGTGAATGCTCTCCTCAAGTCTCTGGGTGAGGGCTGAGTTGTCCAAGCCCAGGAAACGAGTTATGTGAGGCTTACTATTAAGCAGCTGCTATAGAGTTGAAAACAGAAGAGACCGAAGGTTGCACAGTTCTGGGAGATATTGATGCCACAACACAGCCAGAATGGACAAATCTTTTTAATATTGTGAGCATGGGTCATTCCCTAGAGCAAAGATCAGCAAACATTTTCTGTAAAGGGCTAGAGAGTAGATATTTTAGGTTCTGTGTGCCATATGGTCTCTGTTGTGACTGCTCAACTCTATTGTAACAGTGTGAAAGCATCTTTAGATAATACACATATGAATGAACATGGCTATATTTCGATAAAATTTTAATCAAAAATAGGTGTTGGGCCTATTTTGACACACAGGCTGTAGTTTGTTGACCCCTGTCCTAGAGCAAGGCCTGCTGTATACCTACTTATTAAAGCCTATTGTATACCTACTTATTAAAGCCTAAATCCAAACTTTCAAAGCCACAGGGGAAGCAGAATTTAGAGGTTGAGTCTCACCAAGTTATAGGGGCTTGAGAAACACTTTAGACATTATACATTATGTCCTAACAAAGCATAAAACTAAGCTTACACAAGCTTAAGCTAAATAGCCAGTAACCGAACTGTTTACTTGAACAAAATAGCACATTCCTTAGAAAAAAGTAACAAAATCAAGTATATGTAAGTTATATTATTCAAAGAATCCAGTATAAAATAGAAAATAACTAGGGAAGCGGGTGTGGCTCAATCGATAGAGCTCCCGTTTACCATACGGGAGGCCCTGGGTTCGCTTCCCGGGGCCTCCTTGTGAGGGCAGGCCGGCCCGCGCGGCCTGGTGGGCTGATGCAGCAAGACCTCACAGCAAGGGGGAGATAAGCAGACACGGAGAAAACACACAGCAAATGGACACGGCAAGCACAAGCAGCGGGGGGTGGGGGGGTGTAAATAAATAAATAAATAAATCTTAAAAAAAAAATAATAACTAGGCAATTTTTAAAAAACAGTCAATATAAATGGACTCTGAGATAGCCCTAAGTTTGCATTTAGCAAACAAAAACTTTAAAGAAGCTATTATGAACATATGATGGATAGATGAGCAATCTCAGAGAAATGAAAACACTAAAAGGCAACCAAACAGAAAAACAACTAACAAATGTGCAATAATTGAAATAAAAAAAAAATACACTAAATAAATTTTACAGCAAGCAGGAGTTGGGAAAGGAAAGTGTCTATGGATGTGAAGCAAATGAATAGAAATTTCCCAATATAAAGATAGAAGAAGTTTGAGGAAAAATTAACAGCACCTCAAGGACATATGGGACAATGTCACAGGATCTAACAAAGGTTTAATTTGAAGTTTTAGAAGGGGAAAAACAGTGAGAATGGGACAGAAAAATAAGTAATGGCTGAAATTTTCCCAATTTCCTGAAAAATATTGACTTAAAAATCCTTAAGAAAATCAGGAAGCACCAAACAGAAAAATTCAAGAAAACCACACCTAGGAATAGCCTAAACACATTCTAAAAGCCAGGTTTATTTTTGCTCTATTAAGACCAGAAAGTATATAATACATTTTGGAAATATTTTTATCACAGGACAATTATTGTTAGAATATTTAATTGTTAGGCTACATTAAAAATTGTGTGCATTGGTCATTTTTTAAAAGTTTGTGAAAATATAGGGTTGGAACCCAAAAGAAATGTGTAAATCAAATATATAACCTAACCACCTATTTTGATAAAGCCCAGATTGGCAGTGCTACTTGTCTTGGATCACAGAACTAATTATTCAGAAGAAGGAAATATTCGCCATATTCCCAGACCATAGATTTTTCCAGTATTCCACTTGGTCTGCATCTATGTCACCTGATTGATGCCTGAACCCATCTTGATTTGTTAACCAGTTAGATGAAAGAATGCCATAATTATGTCTTCCCTGCCTCCAGCTGGGCTATGTGGCCTGGCCCTCAAAGAAAATGAAACCAACTACAACATGGAAATGTAATGTCAATTAACTCTGTCATCAGACCTTTCAAGTGACACCCCTTTAAAGAGGCTGAAGACAGAGCTTTAGTTCATATGCAAAGAGCATTTGTGGTTTGGTAACTAGTTCTGAGGAACTTTCCTTTTTGCAACAGGGCTAAAAACCAACCTGTGGCCATCAACACAGTCATCAAGAAATCTGAACACCTTAAAAACTATTAGTATAAGCTTTAACTTAAGTTATAAAATAAACACTTAACAAATAACAGCTTTCCCACAATCCAACAAAATGTGGTAGAAATTTTAATGAGAAAATATTTTGTATACACTGATAGTAAAATCATAAAATACTTGGTGATAACATAAGACAAGTGCCAGATATGTGTGAGAAAAACCACAAAACTTCATTGAGAAACATGAGAAAACCTGAATGAATACAGAAATAACATTTTCTTGATGGAAATGTTTGATAATGTAAAGATGTCAATTTTCCCCCAAATAAATATACAAATGCAATGCAATTCTAATCACAATTCTAATGAGTTTTTGTTTTGCTGCTAGAATTGGAAAAAAAAATGATTTGGAGAAATAAATAGTCAAGAAAATTTTGAAAAAGAAAGTCAGATTTTCACTATCAGGTATTAAAATATATTACAGTATTATAATAATGAAACCGTGTAGTAACTAAGAGTGCAAGAATAAACAAATCAACCATTCAGAAAAGAAACCCAAAGAGCAGATCCTGTTGTTTGTGAGAATTTAATTTAGATAAAGTTGGCCTTATAAATCTGTATTGAGAGATTATCAGTATTCACACTAGTGAAATAATTAGTAAGATTACATAATTAATACAAAAAAATAAAATAATAAAAACTAGTTCATATAGTGGTATATTAGAACCCAGGACCTTGTATATGGGAAGCCAGCACTCAACCACTGAGCCACATTGGCTTCCCTGAGTTGATTTTTCCATTTGTTTCTCTGGCTGTTTGTTTTTTTCGGGAGGCAACAGGAACCAAACCTGGTAGGCCGGAGCTCAACTGCTTGGGTCATATTGGCTCCCTGTATATTAGAATTGGAAGAAGGCCTCTCTAAATGTAAAATCAAAGGCAGAAACCATAAAAGAAATGACTAATTCATTTCATTTTGCTGTCTGTATATTGATAAGTTGTTACCATATATAAATTGAAAAGGCAAGCTAAGGAAAGTTTTTCAATCTATTGCATATAAAACATACATGTTATTAATATGCATACCTCATGTATCAATGCAAAGTAGGATATTTAAAAATAAATTAACAAAGAACTTACCCAGGCAATTCCCCAGGAAGGGCTACAAATGACCAATACATACATTAAAAATGCTCAACTTTGCTAGAAATTGAAGAAAGTCAAATAAACAGTGAGATGCCATTTTCTGATGAATGAATTAGCACCTTTATTTTCTTATTTTAATTTAATATTCAGTGTTCTAGAGATTTCTTGAATCGTGTATCTTCCTACACTGCTAGTTTTAAATTTGTATCTTTTACCATTTGACTTTGCAGTTTCATATCTGGGAATTGAATCCAAGGGAAAAATCTGATAGAGCCTGTGCACAAGATTGTTCATTGTAGTATTATTTATAATAGCAAAAACAACTCCCCAACAACTATAATTAAATACCCTCTATGGCTTTAAGGTAATTTATTTTGCCTAGAAAGCCTTTTACCTTTTTGTCTACCTTGAAAATTCCTAGTCAAAAATCACACAGGCATCATTCTTGACCCTGTGACCTTATGTTCTTCTTAACTTACTGCCACTGTTCCTCTTATATACCCAGACCATAACTTCACTTCCTATACTGGACTGAAGCTCTTGGAGAAAATGAATCTTTAGATCCCTAGAGCCTGTTAATGAATGGCACATAGAGGGTGTTTGATGGCTGAATAAATAATAATAATGAACACTTACATATATGAGGAGCCCTGCTAGACACTATCCATATATTATTTCATTAATCCTTACAAAAATTTCTGCATTAGATGCTTTTATCATTTCAGTTTACATATGAGAAAACTCAGGATTAGCAGGTAATTAACGTGCCAGGTCCATATAGCTATTAAATGGTAAAATTGAGACAAAAGCCTAGTCTTATTCCATGGCTCAAATTTTTAATGATCCTAAAGACATTACTTAAAATAATAATAATATATAACTTATATTAGATAACTATGTGTCAGGCATTATATTGAGTGCTTTATATGAATCTAATTCTTTTAAGCTTAACAATAACTCCATTATTATTCCCATTTTACAGATAGGAATGTAGGTATGCAACAATGATTTGAATTGCCTAACGCTTTATAGCTCTTAAGTTGCAGAGCTAGAATAAAGCTGCATCCATTCCCCTTTGTTGACTTGTGAAGCTCCATCTATCTATGTGATACTGTGGCAACTGTTAATAACACATGCTCAATTCATTTGCTTCATTTTAGAGAAAAAATTTTCTTTGACAATTTGGTTGCTGTGTCAGAGCAGACACAGCTGGCAACAGCAAAAATGCCATATCTAAAACACAAAAAGGTCTATTTCTTCTCAGAATTCAATGTCTGCTCCATTTTCTATTATATTTAGTACATTGAATATCCTGCCATATAGTTGGACAACTTCAGTTCCAAACACAGCCAAGAAGATGATTTCATCCTGTTCCTTTGTTGGGAACTCAGTCTCCTCTTTATAGTTGCATATGAAATCATTGCAGTAGCCTGCCATCGAGCCCCCAGCTCACTGCTTCTGAATTTATAGAATCTCTGTCCTGCATGACCTGAATAACAACAACTCAGCACCTGCTCTCAAAATGTTAAAGGGCCCAATGTTCTCACCAGAAGGAAATCTGCAGAATTCAGACATGTCATGTAGGATGAAAAAAGGTTCTGTAAGCTACTGTATTCAAAGTTTTGGGGACTAATAGGATTTGATTACATCCTAAACATCCACAGCTCCAGCAACTTGAGTAAAGCAGTTGGCGAAATATCATCATGACTGTAATACAGGGTGTGAGTGGGTTGAAAGCAAACCCATAGCATGGTGTGAACTTTCTGTAGAACTATGACAACACCTCAAGAGTACAGGGCTATATTGCCCAGAAGAAAAGCTTTCCTTTCACTCTTTAATATTCCATTTAGTCATTCAGCAGTTATTTGGCACCTACTCTATGCCAGGCACTTTGCTAGGTGACAGGAAATCAAAACTGAATAAGATACCTTTTTTTTTTTTTTTCCGTCTTCAAAAACCTTACTTATACAGGGAAGAGAGCTAGTTAATCAAGTGTCATATGCATTATAGATGCTATGTTGGACAGCTAGCAGAGGGCCATAAGGATAGTATGAAGAGTGACCAACTCTACCTTAGGAAATCAGATGGGAAAAGTGGGAAAGGGAATATCAGAAAGGGGGACAGCATGGGAGGTAGACATAACAGTAAGAATACAGCTATGTTTGGAGAATTGTGGGTAGTTTAATGTGTCTGAAGCTGAAGTCAAAAGTAGGAGTAAATTAGGGCAGAAGAGAAATTGATGCCTTGTGGGCCAAATGAAGGGGAATAGACTTAATCCATGCATCTTTAGGGCATTACACAATTATTTGCTCTCAGGAAATGGAAGTGTAAAAACTATAGATGTGAAGGTAAAAATGGAAAACATTGACTAATATTATACTAACACTGAGGAGAGGTATGGGAGTGCAGGGAAATGGGATACTTTAATATCTTACTATACAATTTGTATTGTTTAAATTATTTTATGATGAGAATGTATGTATTATATACATCACAAAAATAAACAACTAACTAGGAGTAGAATAGCAGGAAAAAAATGGAAAAGAATAAGGAAGATCATAAAGTAAGAGAGGCCCCAGGCAAACTACAAATGAGGTAAGCAAAACAGAATGTGGAGAAAATTAGTGGATTATTTTTTAAAATAATTGAAAATAGGAATCAGAGAGCACATTACCTTATCACAGAAGACTTCTCAGAAAGGGGAAGAGATGGCATGTGGGTGGTAAGAGGTGCAGTGTGGGGCTTGGGATGAGTTAAAATCTGTAAAGGCCAAGAACCAAAAGGACTGGAGTTTTTTTGTTTGTGTTTGTTTGTTTGTTTTGTCTCTCCTTCAGTTTTTGCTTCCTCTTTTACCCCTGCCTATTGTTTCTTCCTCTGCCTCATTTTGCTTTCAAATCCTCCAGCCATTTCCTTTTTTGCCTTCAGGATCACTCTATTTGCCTGTCTCCTGCCTTTATTCTTCCCACCCCTTCTTATCCTATAAGACCCAGTCAAGGTAAAGCTTTCCAGAGCCCACCTGCTAGTTAGGTCTTCTTTCTTTGAATTCCCATTGCACTTATTTTGACCCTCTTTCATAGTATATTTTTTCTGTTGAACTCCACAAAAGCATGCATGCAACGGCCAACATGGGACCTATTTCAAGAATTGGTTCAAAGTAAGTCCTTCCCAAATGTTTGTTCAATTGAAAAAAGGAGGAAGGGCAGGAAGGATGAAAAGTGAAAAGTAAGCTATTTCAGTTGGGTTGTCTACAGAATGAGCTATTTGATCATTATATTTATTTAATGTATTTATTTCTGCTCAGTGGTCTTAACTTTAAAGGACTATGGGAGTGAATCAGAGGTCGTGTATTTCTCCTTAAAAAATAACAAAAAGATTGAAAAATGATCTTAGTATGTATGTGTTTATAATATATTTTCAGTCAAACTTTAAAAAATTCCATCTCTATGGTCATTAACCCTAGTACTGAGATATTCACCAATATTGGCTTAAAAGACTAAGTGAGAGAGTTTTTAGGTGTACTTCCAGAGACTGGAGCCTCTGGCCTACCTATGTGCCAGCTGTGCCTGGAATCTCAGTGGAGCTGCAACTCCTACCCTACAGCTCAATGGAGTCATCCAAGCCACCTGGCAAGGAGACGACTATGGGTAACGGCCATCCCAGGGAATGGAGAGGGCCTCCAGCTGCAGGCAGGATAATCCCATCCACCGTATCCATGGGATATAAGCCCTCTCTCACTTGGAGGTGGAGTGGACATCACCATCCCAAACTCCTCGGGATTGGGGGAGGAGCTATGGACTAGAGTGGAATTGGTGGTGTTCTGTTGCAGACATATTGTGATTCAAGCAATGGAAGAAATTGTAACAGTGAGGTGGAGCCGGTGGCCACTGGACATTTTCAGGGCAGGGAGGGGAGGGGCAGTTGAAATGCAGGGGCTTTTTTGGGACTTGGGGGCTGTCCTGAGTGGCGTTGCGGCGACGGATATAGGCCATTTTGCATCAGCATGTACCACGCAGAACTGTGTGGGAGAGAGGGTGGTCTATGATGTGAAATGTGGTCTATGCTTGGTGGCAAGGCCCCAAGATGTGTATATCCATTGCGGGTGATGTGCCACACTGATGAAGGATGCTGGTGTGGGATGTTGTGGGAGGTGTGGGAGGTAGGGAACATGGGAATCCCTGTAATTTCTGAGTAATAATTAGGTAATCTAAGCACTTGAAAAAAAAAATATATATATATATATAAAAGTAACATTTATGTAAG
>JAQZBX010033846.1:0-25217 GCA_029593785.1 Cabassous unicinctus
TCCTTGTTTTAATTTGTTCATTGGAATGGCCCACGTCTTCTTGTTTCTCAGTATGGTTTGTAATTTTTTATTGACCTCTTGTCATCACTTTATCTTGATGAATTTATTCAGTTGATTTGCTTCTCTCTCTGCTCTACAGTTTTACTTAGTTGGTGGTTCTGTGTATGTGTTAAGTTTTCTCTTTGATACTTTGGTCTTCTTTCTGTATTTTCTTGCTTATTTCCATGTTCCCTTGATGAAAAAGGTTAGGGCCAGAGGAATTGAAAGAGATAAGAAAGGAAAAATGATAATAGTTATATTGATAAAATTTAGAAAAGGGGCTGTATCAGACTTAGTAAAAGGAATATTTAACTCATGTAAGCAGTGTAGAGTAATAGGGGGAAAAAAGTGGAGTACTTACAATGGAATAGGAAACCAAATAGAGAAAAATATATAGAATGATTTAAATGACCAGAATAATGAAGGGAGTGGGAAAGAGTAAAAAAGGGTTGAAAGGAAAAAATTAGTAAAAAAAAAGAAAAAAGAATAGATAAAATACAAATTGACACCCATGAAGTTGAGGACTAATGAAAAAATGTGGAATGTAAGAACCACAACAGAATGCAGAAGGTGGAAATATGAAGGAAAGAAAAGAGATAGCACTGGTAGACAAAAATCACTATACACAAAGAATGGAAAATCAAGGAAGAAGAAACACAGCAAAGAAAAAACAAAATAGCAGCACCAAATTTAAAAAAGAAGGGGGCAGGGAAGAGGAAAGAAGAGCAAGAAACAATAAACAAAGAAAAACCAAACAAACACACAAGCATGCAGTCAAAAAAAAGTTAAGGAAGTGCAGCATTCCTTCTTGGGCCCTTGTGGAGCCTCTCAGCCTACGTTCTTCAATTAATTACCCTGAAGCCTTCTCTCTGCATGTTTTGAGGCAGATTTTAATGATTAAATTAAATTTTAAAAGTTCTTTTTTGAAGAAATAAGGGACCCAAAAGAAGGCTTTTTCTGGAACACCCTCTCTGCTGCGGGGACCCTAAATAGGCTCAAGGAAACTTATCAAACACTTTCCACTGCCTAACCACTGCCACTTGGCATGGAACTATACAATTGGCTGGTTCCAGCCCCTCCCAAGCCAAGCCTCTGTGTCCCACGGCTGTTAGGTAAATCAGGCTTCCTCAGCAGATTCGCCTCCCCCCCAACCTGGTACCACTTCTAGCTGGCTGGTTTGCTCCCAAAAAGCTGCAAGGGGGTCCAGGCAGCCAAACTGTCAGAAAAAAACCCTCTCACCCTTTGCCAGGACCCTCCCACTCTCAGAGAGTGCTCCCTCTCACTGAATTACCAGGAGGGTGAACTTAGCCATCTGCATCCAAGATTTTCAGCTGAGGGAAAATATTCATGATTTTATATTGAGCAGTCCACCTCATTCTCCAGCTCCCTCCAGATTGATGTCCCCAAGGTTCTCACTCCGCAGGCTCCCAGAACAGACCACCCAGGCAGGATCCTGTCCTCAATCAGCCATCCTCCATGAAAGAAATGGTGAGTACCCACCTAAATTGACACCATCTTCCAGATCTATTTCTTTCCACTCAAATTAGGTAATTTGTGTGTTTCTAGGAATTGGTCCATTTTTCTGGGTTATTTAGATTATTGACAGACAATTGTTCAAAGTATTAACTCATAATCTAGCAAGGCCCCAAATTTCATATTGGATTTTGGTAGTTTGCATCCTCTTTTTATTAAATCTAAATAAACCTTGGCTATTTTATTGAAATTTCCTAAGAATCAAATTCATTGGTTCTCTCAGTTGTTTTTCTATACTCAATTCCATTTCTCTCCACCTTAATATTTATTAGTTCCTTCCTTATACTAGTTTGAAATTCAATTTGCCTTTCTTTTTACATTTCCCACAAGTCTGTAGATAAAATATATATTTGTGATTTTTTTGAAATAAAAGGATTCACACCTATAAATTTCCCTGAATCTTTTAAACTCATCCCTAAACTAGCCTAACAAAATGAGCTAATTTAACCACAAAATGATAATTAAATAGGACAGTGATGGGTAGCAGAGTACAAACAACAGTTGCAGCTTTGGCAAATGGTTATCACTGAAGAATTTGAGATTCTGTATTTGTGAATAGGTTTCATATAAAAATGAAGTCCAAAATTCTTCTAAATGGAAACACTGGTTAGGAATTCCTGCATAAAAGTGGAATCCTTGGAATTATATGGCATTCTAAATATTAACAATATATAAACACATCAATCAAATGTGGGTAGCAAGATAAACACTTGCCCTGACAATGGTGCTACATGGTGGGAAAGCCCGCTGCTGGATGATGAGCCAGTGTGCAATTTGAAATCACCACACATTTGTGGCCTTAAAAGCTGTAGGTGGAAAACTTAACATTAAATAATTATGGCTATCTAAAAGTAAAATAAAATCAAATGCAAACCTTTTCTAGCAACCAAGACCTCCAAGAATTCACACAAATACCCATCAAACAAATTAAAGAGAACACAATTTTAAAAATCAACATGGACAATCAGAAAACAAGTTACCATGACTATGAACCAGAAGTAAAGCAGGCTGTGGAAAAAAAGCCTTTATTTCAGATTTTGAAATTATTCAGACTATATGAAATAATACTTTTTAATGAGATTTAGAAAGTTAAAAATATATATTGAAATATATAAAATGGCATAAACAAATTTCAATAACAAATAAATAGAACCTCTAAGACTGAAATATACATTGATGAAATTTTAAAATTTCCATGTGGTGGAACTGGGAGAAATTTAGCTGCAATGGAAACCAAAGGCTAACCCACCCTGGAATATAACCAAAATTTAGAAAATAAATCAAATATATATCTGTGGACTTTCCAACATCTGACACTTTCTCTGTGTCCCTACAGTTACTACCAGTGAAGCATTCCGTCCCATGATATTTTCTTCCCACAGTGAAACAGAACTTCTATGGTTCATTCCAGTGATTTTATTTATTTTTTTCTTCCACTGGTGGTTTCCTCCTTGGATAATAAATAAATGCAAAATGTCTTCATTCTGGAAACTCCAGGAGATGAAAAACATATGTAACCACGTTTGGGATGATGTATCTCAGAGCTATGTGTTTGCTTACAATTTTTCTGAGAAGGGTGATCTGGAAGTGAGGGGTAATGAGAATGGTGTCATTGGAGAAAGACACCAGGGGATGAAATCTAGGACTTTCTAATCCAATACTGTGACTCTGGCATTTGCTTCTCTTGGAAACTCAGCTCTTGGCAGTGGAGGAAGAAATCATTGCTTCTATGTGTGACATAAACTCATTTTGACACTATCTACATTATTATTGTGCATTATAAGAGGTAAGGGCTCTATTATTTCTTTAACTATGTCTTAGCTTAAATAATGTACCCTGGACCTGATAGTGTTTATTCTCACTTCCTCCACTCTGGCCAGTTTATCTTCAGTTGACAGTGTTCAGCTTTTCTACATTTCTCATTATAGGGTCCCAAAATAATTATTCTATTTAAACAACATAATACAATTTAATAGGACAGAGCTCACTCAAAATGAATCTTTTCCTCCTTCTATATAACATACATTTCTTGGTTTTCAGGCAGCAATCATGTCTCCTACTTCTTCAGGAAAAATGCTAGCATTTCCCTCTTAGCTAGTCTTTATCCCTCACTCAATTAATGGAAGTTTCCTTAGCTGAAATCTATATTTTACGGTCTATCTTCAAGTTTTACCTTTAAATAAACACTAAATGGCACTTAAGTTTCTCTGATAGCAGACAATGTGATTTTTTTTTTCTTGGAGCCATTTATATTTTCTTAAGGAGTAAACTTAGTTTCCATCAGAACAAATTTAAACACTCAGTTTAGAGTGAATCATTATTGTTTCCACATATTTCAGGGTCCTGGAGAAGAGGAAAATTCTACTGACAAAACCAGGAATAATTTTTATTTTTTGAGAGAAAAATAGAAGATGCAGGAATAGGGAAGTAATTAAAGATCTACATTAAGTATGTAAGTTCTAGGAGGATATAGCAGAGTTGAATAGCTCTCCATCACTCATTCATGACATGTGCTTAAAAAATCTTATCATGTGAATCAATGCATCAGACAGGTATTTAGAAAGGCAACATGGCAGGTTCTTAGGGGATTTTGAAAGAAATACAATCACCCTCTCTCTTTAATTACATTCAAATTATAATTGTGACATCCACCATCGAGTCTACACATTATGGTGGGAGGAGGGTGTGGTACATGGTTCTTGCAGCCTCTTCTACCACTTATTGGCTTTTTTTCCTGTCCTTCAGGGGATGGGGTTGTTGCAGGTGTGGTGCCTATTTAACCAATACTTATAGGCATGAGCCTCCTACTACCTAATTGCAGAAAGGAGGCATGTTACTGGAGCCAATAATTTTAGTGGAGTCTTCTTGAATATGCAGTGTTCCTGGTGGTAACAGAAGTATCAACTTTCTTAGCCATTTTGTTTTTCAGTGTTTTCATACTTCCAATTACTTGAAACATATAAATCTAGCTTCTTCAATAAGATGAGTATGCATGCTTATTACCGTATTTCTCTAAAAATTTTTTAATTATTAATTTTTTTTACTTTTAAAGAAGCTTTATATTACATAAATGTTACATAAAAAATATAGGGGATTCCCATATGCTCCACCCCCTCACTCTTCCATACTTTCCCACATCAACAACATATTTCATTAGTGTAAAAACATTTGTTACAAGTGATGAACACATATTAAGGCATCACTAGTGAACATGGACTATTGTATAGATTTTAGTTTACACTGCTTTGCACAATTTTATAGTTACAACAAAATATATAATGGCTTGTATCCATCATTACAATGTCCTGCAGGGCAAATTCCAATGTCCCCCAAATGGTCTCGTATTACTCCAATTCTTCTCTTTCCTTCCCCTCAAAACCTCTGTTGGCCACTGCCTTTATATCAATGAGAAAAATTCTTTTAATGTTGTAATAATAATAAGTGTATAATAGAATAATTATACATCTACTTTAGTCCATTGCTCATTCCCCAAAATGTACAATGGACTAAAGTCAAAATTATTAAAAACTTTTATTTGGAAAGAGATTTATGCTTAAAACAAGCCATACATGTAAACCATTTTGTACAAGAACTGACTGCAAAAACAGTCTTGTAAGATATGATCCTGGGAATTGATATATCAAATTGTTGAGTGTGAATACCAATGACACTATTTCCACTGGATAAATATACATGATTGTGTATATATAGCTTGGAAAAAATGATTCAGAATATATTGTTTGCATTAACCTCTAAAGTCAGGGCCTAGAAAAGATTTTGACAAGCTGACTGGTTTATGTGATAAATGATTTTGCTGGGAATCATAATTCAAGCAATGTGGAGTGAGGTGAGGCTCTTACTTGCACTGGAGAGACTTCCAAAAAGAAATGACAAGCTGAGAATATTTAATTCTCACATTATGGTACAATCAAAACAGAGAAATTTTATAAGATTACATGAATGAAATATTTTTCCAATATAATTGCTTTTCTGACATGTGTATGACATCATATTCTCAACCTGTACATTAATAAATTACAAAATGAAAATGAATTCACAGCTTGCCCAAAGAATGTGAAGTGAATGCAAATGTGTAACCAAATATTTTCAAAAATGACCAATAGCTCAGAGAAATCACTAATTCCAAAATGCCACTTCTGTTTGCCATTTGTAGTGATGGCCAGGAATCAGGTGATGAATGAAGCATTCACCTTAGTCTACCTCACGAAGAACACAGTAAGTCTACATAAACACCTGAAATTGTGTCTTACTATCTGGCTTTAATAGTTGGAAAAGATATAGTAGGAAATGGCAAAACACCACATAGTTTTTTATGATCTGTAAATGTGAACGATTATTGTAAGATGTGCTGAGAGAAATATCCTGAAAATATCCTCAACTATGAATATAATATTTAAAGAGACAACCTTACATTACTGGAAGAATCACAGAAATTACTAAGACCATCAATGTTTGAAGAATTAAGGATTGTGTTGTTAATTACAACCTCACTTAATTTTTTATTGGAAATGTGCTGGAAAAAGGAGAATATAGGAGATGGAATGTGAATTATTGTAAACCATTCAGACTATGTCTCCAGTTCAGGATGTGAATTCTTTCCGGAGCTAAGGAACAACCTTGGTAGCTGATACACAGCCTTTGTTATGAGAGATTATTTTTTGCCAAAATCATATAAATCAAATACTTGCATTCATCTGGTAGTGACAGCAGTACACCTTATCATTCCAGAACTTGCTATAATTTTATATACACAGAATTTCCTGTATTAAATATTTTACTGCTGAAAATCCTGGCAGCAGTTTATGCCTTCAATACTGATTCCAGCGAATACAATAAGAGAAATCACATGATGGAAAATTTTACAGAAGAAACAGGTGTCCTTGATATACAAAAATTAAATAAATAAAAGTTTGATATTCAGCAAATAACAAATTAATTTTCTATCCACTTATAAAAAATCTATATTTAGATCTCTCAGTGTTTGACTTCTGTTAATCATGAGTGCTTTTCTAAACTTGAGACAAAGAATCCTTTTATAAAGAGAAATTTTCTCAGCTTTTTAAAAGCCTGCTTTATGTTCTTGTTTCTAACACTGTAGATAAAGGGATTTAGCATGGAAGCAACCACCGTTTACATCACTGAGGTTATTGCACTTGCTCTTGAGTTTTGGGTGGCAGCGGAGCTAAGATATGCTCCAAGACCTGTACCATAAAACAAGGTCACTACTGAGAAGTGAGACCCACAGGTAGAAAATGCTTTATACTTGCCCTCAGCTGTTGAAATTCTCAAAATGAAGCATACAATCTTAGTATAAGAGAAAAGAATCCCAGTGAGTAGAATAACATCCAGAAGTCCAGCTGCAAAATACATCACTAGGTCATGGAGGAAGGTGTCATAATAAGCAATTTGGACAACCTGATTAAGTTCACAGAAATAGTGGGGGATTTCTACCTCTATACAAAGGACAATTGTAAAATCGTTAAGCATTGTAAAAGCGAGTCCAAAACATTCAATAACCAGCATGCCAGCAGCAGGCCACAAAACCAAGGGTTCAAGATGACCATGTAGTGCACTGGGTAACATATGGCCACAAAGCAGTCATAGACCATCACAGTCAAGTTGTCTAATTGTCCAAAAAGCATGAAAAAATAGGACTGTCTGAGGCAGTTTTCAAAAGTTATGATTTTGCTTTCTGTCTGGATGTCCAGCAGCATCTTTGGTACAGTGGTGGAGGTGAAACAGATATCAGTAATAGATGGGTTGGAGAGGAAGAAGTACATGGGTGTGTAGAGGTGGAAGTCCAAGATGATGGCCAGGATGAGCAGGTTTCCAAGGAAGGTGACCAGGTATATGGAAAGAAAGCCTAAAGAGCAGGGACTACATTTCTGTGTCATCTCAGAGCCCCAGGAGGGCAAATTCTAAAACATACATTTGGTTTTCTATCTCTATTTAGATGAAGAATTTCCTGGAAAACATATCAGAGCAATGTAATTTTTGCCAGAAGCAGTGATGAGAAAAATATAATAAATGGTATGATTTGTCTTGTAAAGACATTAAGTTAAGATTTTGAATGATTTTATATAGATCTAGTGCCCTTTTCTGAAAATGTCAAGGAAAACATATGTTCCTGCTTCTCCTTGATACCTTTGCTGACTAGAAATCCTTGTCCATAATAGAAAACGCTTTGCCAAGGCAAAGTTTTCCATTACAAATTTTCTCAGATTTTATTTTAGTCAACAAACGTTATGACCAGTCTTTCTGTACCCTGTGACAAAATTGTAAAGGAGAAGAGCAAAGTTGTAGGAACCATATTACCTGGTTGCAACACTGACTATAAAAACACAAAAATTAAACAGAATCCTATTGATGAAATAGACAAATAAACTCACACAAATGGGATCCACTATTGTTTCACAGAAGACAAAAGCAATTCTATGTAGAAAGTATGGTCTTCTCAACAAATGGAGCTGGAAAAATAGGACACAATCATGCCAAACAAAAAAAGCACTTGGACACAGCTTGTATTTATTTCACAAAAATTAAATCAGAATGAATCATACCACTTAAAAGTAAAATTCATTGTAAAAGTGCTAGACTAAAACATAAAGAAAATCTTGGGACCTGTGGTACAGTAAACAGTTTTTAGATATAGCAACCAAACCAAACCCGTGAGAGATTAAAATTTATGTTAGTTTTTTATTCAACTGTAAAATTTCTGCTCTGTGAAAGACATTGATAATGGATTGAAAACATGGGGGCTTTTTCAGGACATTGGAATTATCCTGCATGACATTGCAATGATGGATACAGATCATTACACATTTTGACATAACCTAAAATTGTGTGGGCAGACTGTGTAATGTAAACTATAGTCCATGTTTCATAGCAACACTTCAATATGTGTTGATCAATTGTAACAAATGTACCATACTAATGAAAGATGTTGTTAATATTGGAAAGAGTGGGACGGGGAAGGTTTGGGGCATATGGGAACCCCTATATTGTTATGTAACATTTTATGTAATCTAAACCTTCTTTGAAATTTAAAATTTAAAATAAATAAATAAATAATAAATAAAATAATTTTTTTTTAAAGCTCAGTATCATTTGTCATTAGGGAATTGCAAAATTAAAACCACAATGATATACTATCAAATGCTTATTAGAATAGATAAAAACCTAAAAACTGACAATATCAATTGATGTTGAGTATGTGGAGCAGTACGTCTCTCTTTCATTGCTAGAGAGAACACAAAATGGTTCAGACAGAAGATAGTTTAGCAGTTTCAAGTAAAACTAAACATAGTCTTAGCATACAATCCAGCAATTGTGCTTTTAGGTATATATATGGGTGATATTAAAACTTGAGTCCACACAAAGCCCACATGTGAATGTTTCCAGCAGCTCTTTTTCCAATCTCCAAATCTGAAAGCAAACTAGATGTTGTTCAATAAGTTAAGGGGTAAACTCACTGTGCTGTACCTATAAAATTGAACATTACTGAGATAAAAAGAAATGTTCCATCCAGCCAAAAAACATATGGATGAATCTTAAATGATTATTGCTAATTAAAAGAAACCAGTTTTAAAATGCTGCATATGTTGATATTAATTATATGATCCTCTGGGTAAGACTGAACGATGAGACAATAAGATGTTCAGTAGTTGCTAGAGGCCTGAAAAGACAGAAAGAGGGTTGAATAGGTAAAGCACAGGGAGATTTTTAGAGCACTGAATCTATTCTGTATATTGTGTAATTTTAGACACATGACATTATACATTTGTTAAAACCCATTGAACTTCACAACACCAAGAGTGAATCTTATGTATGCAAGTAAAAAATAATTTACAAGGTCAAAGGAATCCCACATAAAATGAAAATGTTGCAAATCTATCTAACTATATAAAATGTATAATTTGCCTTAACAAGAGGAGCTGAGGGAAAAGGTGCTAAAAATGTAATATTGGCTTTGAATTGAACCTGTAAAATGAAGTCAAAAGAAACTGTGCATAAGTAAGTAGTACCTAGTAAAGTAACAATCTACCATGTATGGATTAACAATTCTAATAATTCTATACATATACACTGGAATAAAATAATTCATAGATAGATGGCAGATGAGGGATATTTTTCTCACTGAAAGTGGATGCTTACAGATAAGCAAGGAGAGGAGGTTAGAATGTTCTATGTGATAATGGTTAGACACAACAGTACGAAATCATGTGTAGGTGAATATAGATACAGACAGCTGTATGTAGACATATTTCTAGACATTAATATGTAGAAGCTTAGTATACACAGAAATATTTCCTTATACTCTTTGCTGAGAGGGCTTAGAGGATGCAGTAGCAATTGTCACAAATACTGCCCAGAACTTGGAATTTAATGCCATTCTCCAATAAGTATCTTCTTGGAGAAATTGCTGACTCTAGGTAAGAAATATGCAAGAAGCACCTGGCACATTTTACAGTACCAAAGAGTAAATAGATGCTAAAATATACCCCTCAATGATAGGATTGTAGTAAACAGATGCAGAATGCAGCTGAAAGAGCTCCTATGGCCAAAAGTGGAACAAATTGAACAGCAAAAAAAGTCCTATTGTATTACCACCCAAAGTATGAAATAAATGTCATGAATCCATCCTGATACAGACAAATTTTTGATTAAGTAAATAAGAAGAGACAAATCTCTCATGCAGAAGAATTCAATAATTTATGTAGATATTGCTATCTCAAGACCACGGAGTATAAATCCCACTCCTGAGGATCTCCTCATGACTCTTTCCAAAGGGGATATAAGGAAATGCAGAGAAATGAAGAACTTTATACTGGTGGAACCTCAAAACACTGTTGATCAAGGTCAACATCAACAATGATAAGTCACATTGATAGGATGCACCCTGGGTATGATGTGATGAAATGTCACTTTATCTCTGGTTTCTTCCTCCAAAATCCCGTAAATCCAGTCTAATCATGAGAAGAAAATGAGAAAATTCTACCTGAAGGATACTTTACAGTATACCTGATTTCCTCTCTTTCAAAACTATCCAGGTTATCAAAGACAATGAAAATCTGAGGAGCTGTCACAGTCACAAAGGAACTAAGAATTTATGACAAATAAATATGAGGTTATTTTGGATGACAGATGTTAAGAAGAGGGGAAAGAGGGTAAAACGTTCTGAGAAGCATTTCTAAAATCAAGCAATTTTTCTGTAAAGTAAGCCCTGTTCTAATGTATTAAGTTTATTTATTAAGAATTAAAATTATTAGTGACATGCAAAATCCTAGGGACATCAAACTCTGAGATTCAATCCAGACACAATTACATGCCTTGTACAAGAATATCACATTGCTGTAAGTTTCACATTCTTTGTCCCTTGAATGAGAATAATGAAACCAAGTTCATAGAGTAATTTAAAGAATTAAAAAATGAATAGAATATATTTGGCATTGTGCCTAGTATTAATAGCCAATATTTTATACATTATGATTCAACCATACACAGATTCACTCCCCACAACTTCCCCACATCCATTGTGCTATTTTCATCCCTCATCATCAATGTGGGGCTTTGCCAACAGTAATAATCACATTGACCCAGCTTGGGCTTTCCTCAAAGCAAGGTATTTCATGAACATGCCCTTCTTTAAACCAGCACTGATTCTCCAATAACTCCAAATAAAAATATCCCTCTTGATCACAAAACGCAAGGATCTCTGTTATATGGCTGCTGCCAATTGACCATGCTCATTTTCCTGTTTTCAAGTCCCTGCCCGTCATTGTTCATCAGATATTTTAAAATCCTCACTGCACCTTATGGTTATATTGATTGTACATTTGTGTCCCTATTGTTTCTTCTTGGAGTGCTTCTACCCCTTTTTCCTCCAGAAATTACTCCATTTCCTCCTTCAAGGCTCAGTGCAATTAAAAGCTTCTTTGTAAAGCCTTCACTAACCTCCACAGAATGGGCCCATACTTTTCAATCCACTTTACCATGATTTCAGAGCCACCTCAGGATATTGGAAATACTCATTTCTATGTCTATTACCCTATTTGGATGTAATTTCCTTAATATGAGGAACAAAATCTTACTAATTTCTTTTGTCCCCAAATAATATTTAGAGCTCATCATGAAGTGATTGATGACCAAACATTTGTTGAATGACTAAAAGGAAAATTGAATGAATGTGGTTAAACAGATACTTTTAACAATTGTAGAGAAAGAACAAGTGAAACAAGGAAGAATACTGCTGAGAGAGGGAAGACCTAAGAGTGAGAGGCCAAAGGAGACAGATTGGAAAAATAACATATTTTAGTGTATTTGCTATCTATTTCCACTCAGTCTTTTTAAGAAGGCAGGAGTTTGTATTTCAAGCTTTCTCTATGGTCATAACCTGTTGATACTCTTAAAGCTACTACCAATAAAAGGAGTCCATGGATCAGAAATACATTGCTCCAGCATCTGTGAAGATTCTGTAACTCACCCTGAAATTATCAAGGCAGAGTCCACGTTCACCAATGCAGATTCTTCCTTGAATGATGGATGAATTTGGAAGCTCTGCTCCCAGGATGAAAAGGGAGATAGAACCGCTCACGAGGTCTCTAGAAGACAAAATTGTGCTTTCTCTTCACCAGAGATTAGCAAAGTAAACTTGACACAGTGAAGCAGAAGCATTTAGGGTTTCTGAGCAATTAGAGGTTCCATTACCATAAGCCACATTAATGAAGTATTCTCTTCTCTCATTACTCCCTGAGATATTTACTTCTCTAGAGATAAGAAAGGAAAGCACAATGCAAACTTGTGCCAGTTTTGTCTCTTGTGACAGCTTTGGAGCTCAAAGTTCATCTCTTATCACTGTGAACACCTACCTCCCAGGAGGAGGTCACCTCTCTTTAGGTGTGGGCTCTAGTATTGCCAGGTTTCCCATAATGATTTTCCTGTTGCTGATTCTGGAGAGAGATTCTGGATACACTAAAATGTATTTTGTCTCTGATCTGTCTCCTCTGAAGGTGGCTTTCATGAATAGAGCCACCCTCTCTCAAGAAAATTTCCTCTTTTCTCACTGCTTCTCCTTTCTCCCCCATAGTTAGCAAGATCTGTTCAACTCACACAACCATTTGTTTTCTTGGTCATTCAAAAATATTTATTCAGCAATACTGTATGGTAAACCCTAAACTACTTTATAGGAATGGAGAGGTACTGAATTTCCTCACAAACAGTTCACAGTTTAAGCAAACCAAGAGACAAGGATGCAAATAAATGTAACACACTAAGGAGATACTGCAGTCCTCGTGAATTTCAATTCCTTATGAATGAGGGTCGGATTTTCTGTTTGTTCCCTTAGCCTCCTGGGACTTTGAAAAGGATTACATTGAACCTATAGATCACTTTGAGTAGTATTGGCATATGTTTTTAAACAGGTTTATTCACACACCATATAATTCTTCCACATTGTACAGTCAATGGCTGTCGGTTTAATCACATAGTTTTGCCTTCATCATCACAATGAATTTTAGAATAGTTTTATTACTCCAAAAAGAAAAATACCCAAAACCTACCATTTATAACTCCCTATTAATGAAACTTGGCATTGTTATTATACTTTTGTTACAATTGATGAAAATACTACAATATTATTGTTACCTATAGTCAGGTTTATTTATTTATTATTTTTAAAGAGGCTTTAGATTACATAAATCCTACGTGAAAAACATAAGGGAGGCAGCGGCTGGCCCGAGGCAGGCAGGGTTGGGTGTCTGATCCGTGGAGCTGCATTTCCCTCTGGCACCTGGTATGGGTCTTTCCCCCAGGCGGCGCGGAATGCAGGGCTCTGGGTACATAGAACCACCACTCGAGACCCACCAAAGCCTTGGTTACAATTTATTGAGCACGGTCTGTGTAGCAGACCGTGGGTCAAACGCTTTGCATCCAAGGCTTATGGTCTTCACAGCAACCCTACAAGGCAAGGTGAAATCCCTATTTTACCACTGAGAAAAGCTCACAACCGGAGAGACATGGAAATTGTGGATTCAAACCCAAATTCGAGTCCATTGTCACTGCACTTGTGAACTTGGGGTTTGACTTTAGTCTAGCCTCTGCCACCTCTAGTTGTGACCTGGAGTAGCTTTGCCACCCTCAGTTTGCTCATCTGAGAAATAGGATTGATGGTACCCATCTGAGCTGGCGGCTGTGAAGTACTTTGCTGAGCAGTGCTCGTCCCGGCTTTCCAGATTCGGATTCTCGGGCTTGCCTCTCCTGGATCGCCGTAGTGCAGTGCTCCAACGCATTCACCAATAAAAAGGGCTGCCAGACCGCCTGCTTTTTTTACCTTATCCAGCTTCCCAGATGGAGGCGTTTGGCATCCCTGGTGTGGATGTTGCTTATGAAGTTTTCAAACTATGGGGAAATTTTCACCCGAGTGAACTTTGAGAATAATCGCAACTCTAAAAGGAAATAGAAGCCTTTGAATTCGCTTTGTTTTTAATGTTTGTTGTTGTTTTGTTGGGGGGGCGTGGTTTTACTTGAATAAATCAGATTGACTCTGTGGGAGGGGGGTGCAGAGGACATAGGCCTGGAGAAATGGGTGGATTGCTAGAGAGAGACCTGGCTGATGCATAGAAACTGGACTGGTTGGATGAAGTGGTTTTGGCTTAGCAGGGCTCTAACTAAAATTCCCACTGAATCTTCTTCTGTCCATCTTGGACAAGGTCTGAATCTGTTCTCCCTTGTCATGTTTCAAGGACTTCAGAACTTTAGGAGAAAAGCTTAGGGCAGAGAGCTGAAGGCAGATAAGCAGAGAGCTTAGAAAATACAGGATTTCGGGTTAACTGTAAATGTTGATATTATTAAATAAAACTGTTACATCACTCATTTAAATGTGTGGAATGGACTCTAATTACCATACTGAAATGATTTCTTTCATCTTTTGGGAAAAAAAATACACAAACTAGTTTTTATTTAACAGTCAGAATTTTACATTGTTCTTTTTTCCTCCTTGAACTCATATTTCCATTTTATTTTCTCTACAAAAGTTTTTTCTAATATAAAAATTTGATGCTTGAAAGTCTTTGGTTAATCATCCAGCTTTCCTACAACAAAAATGTGTACACATTAAAATTTAAACTTTTAAAAAATTTGGATAGTTATCAAAGTGTTAAATATTTTCTTTTGGAATGAGTTACTACAATTACTAAATACATGATTGATCAAAACAGAAATATATCACAATTTTGCTAATTATTAAACATAAAAATTTCTATTGGAAATGCTTCTCTTCTTCCTTGTATCCACTCACATATATTTGTTAGAATGAAACAGCTATTTTTTATTTGTTTTCATTGATGTAAACATTGAAAAAGTTTACATGTAAATAATTACACATGAATTGAAGCTGTTTTGTTGCGCCAGTGTCACTGAATTCTTTGAACACCTGAATAAATGGGTCAAAATAATCACAAGTGATATATTATTAAAAAAAAATAGGGGATTCTCATATGCCCCACTTCCTCCCCCTCCCACACTTTCCCACATTAACATCCTCCTTCATTACTGTGGTACATTTGTTAAAATTGATGAACACATATTGAAACATTGTTACTAAATGTGCACTATAATTTACAATATAATTTACAGTCTATCCCACACAATTTTGTAGGTTATGACAAACTGCATAATGGCCTGTAACTGTCAATGCAATGTTATGCAGGACAACTACATTGTCCCAAAAATGCCCCCATACTACATCTATTCTTCCCTCTCCCTCCCCTTAGGAATTTTGGTGACCTTTGCCTTTATAGTAATGATAAAAGTTCTTCTATTGCTAGAATAATAATAAGTCCAAAATAGAATAATGATAAGTCTTCTTTAGTCCATTGTTCATTCCCCAATCTTGAGGATTTGTGATGGTGATGCCCATTCTGTTTTAAATTGAGACGGGGCTTAAGTCTCATGGGACAGAGGGATGGAGCTATAATGGTTACAGTTGCAGACACGCTCTGTTCCTTGGGATGGGCATTGTTCATCATCATCACCTTGTTAGTTGCCCTGTGTGAGTCCAATGAACTGAACTAGAGAGTAGGTATTGAAACTCTGCTGAATTCAGGGCTCAAATGGCACATGAGCAAACCAAATATATGTCTCTGGGATATATATTATGAAATACTTATTATATTTAATAAGTATAGTGCTAATTAAAAGTTCAAATAAAAGGAGTAGAAGAATCAAGTGCAGGGAAACTATAAATGAGTCAATGTCTGTTACACTAAGGAGCATAAATTCCAGAGTAACACACACTAACAGGTGCTGAATACCTGAGCTTGTCTGCACTGCTTGTAATGTCTGGCTGTATAAAGCCCTCAGAAAACCCACCAACTGAGACACTGATTAGTGTGGCAGTCAAAGAAATCCTGCTGAGACATGCATAAGTAAGAAAATGAAATAATAATTTTAAAAAAATGAATAAAATTAAAAAGAATTTTAAAAATTGAAATAATATAAAGTTTGTTTATGCATTGTGTCTTTCATCACTGTTAGATTTGCTTCATTTTTAGACAGGTTTTGGATCACAGAAGGGTAACAGCAGTGGCAGGGGAGGATCATTGGTGTGGGTTGTCAGTGATGTGGGGTCACACAGGAAGGGATTTAACTAGGGCATGCCTCTAAGACATGTGAATATGTTCAACTATTCTTGTAACATTTTCTCAGTGGGTAGAGATTCACATAATAACCTAAAGAATTTTGAATTGAGAGTTCTGCTACATTTTCTAATAGGACAGAAAGGGCAATATCTAGTGAGGGAAGACTGACCATTATGGCAGGTCTTTGAAATTGATGATTGTTATTTTGAATCTTTTCATGTGAAATTGAAATTTAGCCTAGTATTATATTCTGCCTAAGAGTTACTGCCTAAAGGCCTCCTTGTTGCACAAATGTGCCCTCTCTAAGCCAAACTCAGCATATAAACACAATACCTACCCCCTGGCATGGGATATTACTCCCAGGATTAAGCCTCTCTGACTCTGAGGGATTATTACCAAGCACCAACTAGCAATGCATCTGGAAAAAGACCTTGACCAAAAGGGAGAAATGGTAAATACAAATGAGTTTTTGTGTTGAAGAGATTGCAAAGTGAGTCAGTAGGTCATTCCAGAGATTACGCTTATGCAAGTCTCAACAGGATCTCACTGAGTGCCACAGTATACAGTGCCTCAAACAGCGGGGCTCCTGAGTGCTCTAGAGAGATCCAGGAACTATAAACAGGAAAGACAGCTCAGGAATTTGGTACCCTTTCAGGGGACCTTACTTTGGAATTTATGGTCCTTAGTGTAACAGAGTGAGATTCATTTATTGGTTCTCTACATGTGGGTCTTCTACCTCTTTTATTTGAACCCATAATTAGCACTATACCTGATAAGTATATGTCCCAGAGAAGATAGTCTTTTGATCATCTATGTGTCAGTTTAGCACTGAATTTCAGCAAAATTGGATTCACTGGACTGAACCTCCTCTCAGTTCATTGGATTCACTGGACAACTGGCAAGGAGATGATGATGGACAATGAACATCCTAAGGAACCAAGAGAATCTACAAGTGCAAGCAAGAGAGTCCCATCCATCTGCCCCATGGACTTGAAGCCCCCTCTCAATTAGAGGTGGCATGGGCATCACCATCCCAGAATCCTCATACATAATTCCTGGAGAATTAACTATGTATTACAGTAGACTTACTGGTATTCTACTATAAACTTATTATGATTCTAGCAATGGAAGAAATTGTATCATTGATGTGGAGGTAGTGGTCACTGGAGGGTCTAAGGGCAGGGAGAAAAGGAAAGCAGGTGAAATATGGGGACATTTTTGGGACTTGGGAATTGCCCTGAATGCCATTACAACAACAGATACAGCCAATTACATATCTTGCCATAACCTAAAAAATTGCGTGGAAGAGAGTGTAAACTACAAAATTGTGTGGAAGAGAGTGTAAACTTCAGTGTCAACCATAAACCACACTTAGTGGCAATGCTCCAAAGTGTGTTTATCAATTGTAACAAACATATCACACTAGTGAAGGATTTTGCTAATGTGGGTTAATGTGGGAGGGGTTGGGTGCGAGGCATATGGGAATCAGCTATACTTTTCATGTAACATTTATATAATCTAAGTATCTTTTAAAAAAATAAATAGTATATTTTAAAAAATTAGTTTAGGCATAAGAAGTGTCCACATAGATATGCAGAGAACCTTAGTGGAAATAGGAGACCAAGGATTATGAATAAAGATTTTTACTGGCATTTTTGTTTGTCTGTTTGTTTTTCATTTATTCCAATATAATATCATATTTCATTATCTAGCCACCATTGATCTTTTTAAATTTATTAAAGCATATCACTCATACATGAACATACATAAACAAGTGTATAGTAATAGTTGTAAACTTACAAAACAAGCACACATAACATCATACATGGCTCTCATACCTACCCTACCACCAATACCTTGCATTGTTGGGAAACATTTTTAACTAGTGATTAAAGAGCATCCTCAAATTATTACTAATAACCAAAGTATTTTCCCCCAACCCACCCTATTATTATTATTATTATTTTATATCAGTTATACATGAACATACATAAACAGTAAGTGTATAGTAAAAATTGTGAACTTACAAAGCAAACATTCATAACATCATACAGGGATCCCATACATCAACCCTCCACCAACACCCTGCATTGTTGTGAGACATTTGTTACAAATTATGAAAGAATATTGTCAAAACCTTACCACTTCTTATAGTCCCCATCTTACATTTGGTGTATTTTCCCCCCAACCCACCCTATTATTCTTTTTTAAATATATTTTAATGACAGAAGTTGTAAACTTACAAAACAATCATGCACATGTGCAAAATTCCCCAACAACATATCTCTAAGAACACACCTCACCCTGGTGGAATATTTGTTACAGATTATGAGATAATATCACTGGATTATTACCAGGTCGTCAGCATACACTTGGCACACAGCTTCTACACTCCTCCATCATCAACACAGCACATCTCTGGCATAGATGCAAGAATATTATATTATTACTGTTAACCACACTACATAGGTCACTCCCATTGTATTTTTTTCATGCTTCTCCACACTCCCACCACCCCACAATAGTGTGGTACATTTGCTCTAGCTCACAAAGGACACTCTTGCATCTGTATCATCAACCACCATTCTCATCCACCTCTGGGTCCACTGTGCCATCCAGTCCCTAGACTAGTCTCCAGCCCTCTGTCAATTGGCATCTACATCCCCAGATGACCATCCTCAGCCACATTCCCATTTATAAACCAGCTGCCACTCACCACAATGTGCTACCATCAACTCCTTACATTTCCACACTTTTACAGTAAAGTTGATCAAAACTTCTACCCACATTAAATATCAGTAATCCATCTCAGTCCTCCTCTTATCTCCTTTAAGTATCCACCACATGCCACCAGGTCTTGAAAATATTTTCCTATATTTTCTTCTAGAAGCTTTACGGTTCTTGCTTTTATATTTAGGTATTTGATTCATTTTGAGTTAATTTTTGTATACGGTGTGAGAAAAGATTACTCTTTCCTTCTTTTGCTATAGATATCCAATATCATAGCACCATTTGTTGAATGGACTGTTCTGCCCGAGCTGGGTTGGTTTAACAGGTTAGTCAAAAATCACGTGACCATAGACGTGAGGGTCTGTTTTTTCACCATCAGTTCAGTTCCATTGGTCTATGTGTCTGTCTTTATGCCAGTATCATGCTGTTTTTATCACTCTAGCTAGGTAATACGATTTAAAGTCTGGAAATGAGAGTCTTCCAACTTCGCTTTTCCTTTTTAAGATGTTTGTGGCTATTCAGGATACCATACCCTTCCAAAGAAATTTGATAATCATCTTTTCCATTTTTTAAAAAATGGTGGTGGAATATTTATTGAGAATGCATTGAATCTGTACGTCAATTTGAGTAGAATTGACAACTTAATGATATTTAGTCTTTCAATCTATGAGCATGGAATGGTTTTCCAATTATTTAGGCCTTTTTAAATTTATTTTAACAATGAGTTGTAGTTTTCTGAATACAGGTGCTTTAAATCATTGGTTAATTTTGTTCTTGATTTGGGTTTTATTTGTCATATTTTATTTTCACCACTTTTTTGACACTTTTAGTTACTATTAGTGATAGAATCTTTATTTCTAGACTCTTTTCCAGGCATCGGTTTCCTGTCTTTACTTTTCAGGCTGTAGCACAATGTTTAGTATTTCCTGGAAAACAGATCTTTTGGTTACAAACTCTCAATTTCTGTTTATCTGTGAATATTCTAAACTTCCCCTCATTTTTGAAAGAAAATCTTGCCAGACATAAGATTCTTGGCTGGAAGTTTTTCTCTTGCAGTACCTTAAATATATCATACCACTCTCTTCTTGTCTCCATGTTTTCTGGTGAGAAATCAGCAGTTAATCTTATTAGGTATCTCTTATATATTATGCATTGGTTCCTTTTTACTAGTCTCAGAATTCTCTCTTTGTCTTTGGCATTTGACATTCTGATAAGTATTTGTTTCAGAGTTGGTCTATTAGTATTTTTTCACTTGGGAGTATGTCCTGCTTCTTTGACATGGATATCTATGTCCTTCAATAGGGTTGGGAAATTTTGTACCATTATTTCTTCAAATATTCCTTCTGCCTGTTTTCCCTTCTCTTTTCCTTCTGGGACACCCATGACACGTATGTTTCCATATCTCTTGGTGTCCTTAATTCCCTAAGACCTTGTTCAAAATTTTCCAATCTTCTTTACCTGTTCTTTTTTATGTTCACTTTCTGAGGCCATTTCTTCAAGCTTAATAATCCTGTCTTCTACCTCCTCAAATCTGCTATTATATGATTACAGTGTATTTTTTATTTCATTTTTTGCACTTTTCATTTTCATAAGATCTGCTATTTTCTTATGTATACTTTCAAATTCTTCTTTGTGCTCATCCAGTGTCTTCTTAATATCCTTAATTTCTTTAGCCATCTCATTGAATTTATTAAGGAGATTTGTTTGAACATCTCTGATTAGTTGTCTCAACTCCTTTATGTCATCTGGATACTTACCTTGTTCCTTTAACTAGGACATATCTTCATATTTCTGGAGGTGGATTGTAATTTTTTGTTGGTGTCTTGGCATCTGACTTACTAGAGTATTTATTCTGGGTGCAGTTTTTCTCATTAGTTTAGGGCTTCCTGCCCTTCTCCCTTACTGGCTGAGTAGTAGAACCCCGGGATGTAGTTGGTGATATATGCTGTAGAGGTCAAGCTACCCTCATTGGCCCAAGACCAATGAAGATTCTCCAAACTTTCTCCTTTGCAATGAGTCAAGACAGGGTCATCTCTGTGTAGAATAATACAACTCTTGAAAGTCTACACTGTAGCTGCCCAGAGAGACTGATGAAGCTTCACACCCCTTTCTCCCCTGGCTGAGGTGGGAATGCAGCTGCAGGTGTGGGCAGCAATCTATGCAGTGTAGGTCCAAGATGACCACAGTTGCCCTGGTAGACTTCCAATTATTCACTCTGTGCCAGCTAAATATACCTGTAGTTATCTCATAGGCTGGTTCAGGGCCATCAGCTTCCTCTCTGCTAAAGGTGGGGCTGAAGCTTAGGCCAGGGCTGTAGGCCAATCTGTGCGAAAGAAACTGGTCTCTACCATCAGAGTGATTTTCAGTCAGCCTGGCTGCCCCTCATGCTGGGAGTGGTGACAAAATGGCAGTTACCGGCCTCCTTCTGGCTTGGACTGTTTCAAGCTTTAGGTGTTCTTAGGGTTATACTTTATCCAGCTGAATTTACTAATCAGTAGCTGAAATCGGTAGCCAATTGTCTCTTCCTCCCCTGTTTTTGGGAAATGGAGCTTCCAATTCCTGCCACAGAATAGCTCCTGTGGTGGCTTGTGCTGCCAATGTAGGATGATCAATGGCTTCTGCAGTGTGACCTATAAATTCCCAGAGAGGCTGGCACAGCTCCCCCCAGCTTCCTCCCTGCCCAAGGTGGGCCTGGGGCTTAGGTTAGTGCAGCAATCTGAGCTAGATGGAAAAAAGTCAGTCCCTACCAGCTCTGTGATGTTCAGTCAGCCCCGCTTCCCCTCATGTCAGGCACGGAGTTAAGATGGCAGCTACCGGCCTCTTTCTCAATTGACAGGTTCAAACTTGAGCTGTTCTTATGAGTATACTTTAGCCTGTTGAATTTACTAATCAGGAGTTGAAGTTGATGTCCAACCATCTCATCCTCCTCCATTTTGGGAAGAGGAGCTTTCAATTCCAGCAGCGGAACAGCTCCCAAGGTGGCTTGTGCCTTCAGCTGAGAAAGGGCACTGGCCTCTATGGTGTGGGTGCTCTACTTACAAATCTTCTCTGCAGATGGTCAGTCTCCTCCTTCCATTCTTTCAAGGATGTTGCAGGATGCATTTCTGGTCTTCCAGAGCCCCCAAATAAGTGCTCTACATAGCTCTGGGTGATCACAAACTGTCCCGTTGAAGGAGCTGATTCTCAGAGCTCTTTACTCTGCCACCACCTTGCTGATTTAGCTGTCATTGGGTTTTTTTAATGGCATTTTTATATTTAAAAAATCGAAATGCCCATGAAAGAATAAGGGTAGAGTGGTTGGGAGATGCTTATAATGTGGGAAACTCTTTGTAATAGCTTCACAATTTTTCTGTAGAATAATACTGTTCAAAAATAAAGGTCATTAAAAATTAAAAATATGAGACTGTGGAGGAACATGGCTGATGGTTTAGGCATAAAAGTTTTAGCTTTCACTAAAACAACAAAGAGAAAAGCCATAGGTTGCCGTGAGGACCTTCTTTGGGGCACAGCAAACCAGGACACTACTTACTTACTCCAAGAAGAGTGAGGGTCAGAGACACAAAGAAGCCAAAAAGTAATGGGAAAATAGACAATAGCAATGGAATAGAATAAGAAAAACAAAGTGTCAAAGAGAAAATTTAACCACACACACACAAACAGCAATTTAAAAAAACCCTAGAGTAAAGAGAGAAGCTAATTAACTATAAACCCATCAACATTAAAAGATGACAAGATAGCAACAAAAAATTACAAACCATACTAAGAAAGAGGAAGACATGGCCCAGCCCAATGAATAAAATAAAAACCAGGGAGATATGCAAAACCTTGAGCAACTAAACAAAGCTCTCCAAACAAATATCATCGACCAAATTAATTAAGTGAAGGAAATGATAAAGGATATTAAGAAGACACTGGGAGAACATACTGAAAAAATTTGTAAACATACATGAAAAGATAATGGATATGGTGGTGATGAAAGGCACAATCGAAGAAATCAAAAATTTACTGGGCAGACAGGTGGCAAGATGGCATTGGTTTAAGTGGGCACTCAACATTCTCTCAGAAAACACAGCTGAGTGGAGACAAGATCCTGCCTGAGTTAGCTGTTCTGGGAGCCCACAGAGTGGGAGACTTTGAGGAATCAACCTGGAGGGAGCTGGACAAAGAGATAAATTGCTCAAGATAAAACCGTGAGTTTTTAGCCCAGAGGCTGGAAACTGCAGATGGCTATGCCCTGCCCTCAAGGCAAAAAGCCCCTATGAGCCCTGACTCAGGCAGGACTCCAGCAGGAGGGAGCATTCTCTGAGAGTAGGAAGGTTTTGGCAAAAGGCATAAAGGTCTTTCCTTTCTGTCGGTTTGGTTGCCTGGACCCCCTTTGGGCATTGGGGATCATATCAGCCAGCTCAATGTGGCACCAAGAAGAGGGGAGAGGTAAATCTGCTGAGGAAGCTTGATTTACTTAACCACCCTTAGATAGAGAAACTTGGCCAGTGAGAGGGCAGAGTCAGGCAATTGACTAGTCCCATACTGAAAAGTATCAAAATTTCAACTCCCTTAACAGGCAGGCAGTAGGAAGTGCTTATTAAGCTTGCAAGAGCCTATTTAGGGTCCCCTGGGAAGAGGTGGTCTAGAAGAGTGTTCAGAGTCATTTCTCTATGGTGAATTCCTTCACCAGGGTCCCATTTGAACTTCAAAAGGGAACTCAACCTTAATTGGAGAGAGGAGGAGGGATCTGATCACACAGCCTGTTGAGTCCTGCTGTCCTGGAAGAGTCAACCTTGCCCAAAGGAAAGTGACTGGATAGCTTTCTGAAGATCTAACAGATGCAAGGAGTAAATTCAGCTCAGTGGAGGAGTTTCCACCTTGAATATATGAGGTCCCTAGCTCAATTCCTGGCTCCACTTAATGTCGTGATTCACTGGGATATCAAACATCCAGCTGATACTTTAGTACAGGGAAAACATAGATGTTATTTTTGTATTAACTTCTCTTGGTTCCCTTATTTTTCCTAAAAAGTTACTTAAAATTTTTTAATTTAATTTACTCACTAAAACCTGCTTGAAAACCTTCAGAGAGTAGCCTGCACAGTAATTGATTGATGACCACTGGCAGCCTGAGACACTCCACAGGGGCCTAAGAAGGAATGCTGTTATTCCTTAGTTTTTTATTCACTGCTTACTTAAGTGTTTGTTTAGTGTTTCTTGTTTCTTGTTTTTCTTTCCTCTTTATTCCCACCACTTTTTAAAATTAGGTGCTCTTGGCTTGCTTCTTCTTTGTTGTGCTTCCTCTTCATTGATTTCCATTTCCTGTGTGTACTGATTTTGTTTACCAACACTATCTATTTTCCTTCCTTCATCTTTTTATATTCCACATTTTATTGTTCTTCTTACATTCCACTTTTCTTTATTTGGTCCTTAATTTTTCTGGTTTTTATTTCTATCTGGTATATTATGTTTTCTTTCTTTTATTAACCTTTTTCTTTTCATCTTTTCTTTTCTCTTTCCTTCTCTGCCCATAATTTTGGCCTTTCAATTCATTCCATATATTTTTCTTTATTTAGTTTACCATTTCATTGCAGGTAATCCACTTCTTTATTCCTATTACTCTACACTGCTTACATGAGTAAATTATTCATTTTACTAAGTCTTATATGGTCTGTTAACTAACTTTTACTAATATTATTACTATTATCCTTTTTCTTTTTTTACCTTTTCCACTTTCTCTGGCACTATTTTTTTTTCCCTTCAAGGGAACATAAAAAACAGCAAGGAAATAGTACAAGAAGAACAAAGTGCCAAAGAGAAAACTTAATAAACACACACTTAAATAGCAGCTAAATAAAACTCTAGAGTAGAGAGAGAAGCTAATCAACAGAATAAACCTATTAACATAAAAAGACCAGACAGCAATAAAAAATTGCAAACCATACAAGAAACAAGAAGACATGGCCCAGTACAGAGAAAAAATCTAAAAGGCAGGAAGAGATGCACAATATCAAACAACTAATCAAAGATGTCCAAACGAGTCTCATGGATCCACTTAATGAAGTGAAGGAAAAGATTAAGGATATTAAGAACACACTAGAAGAACATACTGAAAAAAATGTAAACATACATAAAAAGATAATGGATATGATGGTGATGAATGTCACAATCCAAGAAATCAAAAAGAACCTGGAAACACATAACAGCAGATTTGAACATGCAGAGGAAATAATTAGTGATGTGGAAGACAGTACATCTGAAATCAAATGGATAG
>JAQZBX010033847.1:0-25217 GCA_029593785.1 Cabassous unicinctus
CTCTCCTCCCCTCCGCCCTCTTGCCCCCCTTTCCATAAGCCCCACGCGCTTGCTGGGGCGTCAGGCCACGTGCTGAGGCCCGGCTCGCCCTGCACGCTCCTGCTGCTGCTGCTGAAAGGGAACTGGCCTCGCTTTCCCACAGCTGAGGTTCAGGGAGGAGCGGGGCGGGGTGGGGAGCGGGGTGACGGCTCAGGGAGAGGATTCCACCGTGATGGAAGCCCGCTTAGGCGACCTCAGGTCCCTGCGTGCTCTGAGGTTCTGGATTCTACGATCACCTTCGCAGATGTTCCCAGTCGGGGGTTATTTGCCTCAGGCTGGTATTAAAGTTGGAGGCGGCGCTCCCTGAGCACGCCACGGGCAGGGGTGCGGGGGCAGCCACGAGGCAACGCCCGCGCCGCGGACCTTAAACGTGGGTGCGGCCGTGGAGAGGCCGGCGTGCCCTCGCCGCTCAGCGGGCCTTTCCCTTCCCGAGTGCGCGCCTGCGGGCCCCGCGGCTTTTCCTCGCCTCGCGCACATCCTGGCACCCGGGGCGAGGGTGGGGTTGGAAGCTGCGCGTTGAACACGCGCAGAGAAGCCGGCCGCCCTGCCGAGGGGGCCGAGTCCTGGCGCGCTGGGCAGGGGCCCCGACTCTGCGCCTCTGACCCGCGTGCGCGCGCCCAGGGGGCCTCGTCCAGCCTGGTGGTGAAGTTTGCTGACACGGAGAAGGAGCGAGGCCTCCGCCGCATGCAGCAGGTGGCCACGCAGCTGGGCATGTTCAGCCCCATCGCCCTCCAGTTTGGAGCCTACAGCGCCTACACCCAGGCCGTGAGCACCGCCCCGGGGCTGGGCCTGGGCCGTCTCCATCTCCCTCCTGCTCCCTTGTGTCCTGTCCCCAGGGTTGGGAAGGGGGCCAAGCCAGGGAGCCGGGGGCCTGGCCCCACTCTCCTCTCCCCCCCAGCTGATGCAGCAGCAGGCGGCCCTGGTAGCAGCTCACAGTGCCTACCTCAGCCCCATGGCCACCATGGCTGCCGTGCAGATGCAGCACATGGCCGCCATCAACGCCAACGGCCTCATCGCCACCCCCATCACCCCCTCCTCAGGTAAGGCCTGGCGAGGCGGCTCAGGGGAGCCGTGGCAGCGTGGGGGGGCGGGGAGCGGGCGCAGGGCACCGCTCAGGGAAGCCGTGGGGTCCAGGAGGGACTTGGGGGCTCAGAGAGTGGCCCGCTCCCTCCCCTCTGCCCTCAGCCTTGCCGATTGGTTCTCTCTGCATCTGCGTCTGCTTTTCTTTGCTCGTCTGTCGCTGTCTCCCCCCTAGGAACCAGCACTCCTCCTGCCATCGCTGCTACGCCCGTCTCTGCCATCCCTGCTGCCCTGGGCGTCAACGGCTACAGCCCTGTGCCCACCCAGCCCACGGGGCAGCCTGCCCCTGATGCTCTGTATCCCAACGGGGTTCACCCCTACCCAGGTGGGGCTCTCTGCCTGCCCCCCCTCCCCCCAGCAGCCCTCCAAGGCCACCACTCCTGTTGCCTGCAGCCATGACAGGCCCGCCTGCTTTCTCCTGCCTTGTAGTCCTGGGCAGGCACGCTCTGTCCTGTTTTTGGTCATGGAAACTGAGGCTTGGAGGTGAAGTGACTGGCCTGGGTTTGCACAGCCAGCTAGGGGAGCCGGGACTCGCACTCAAGCCTCCCCAGCGCTGGCCTCTGGCCCCTCTTCCCACGGCTCTGCGCATTCCCGCCCTCTCTCTTCACACCCGTGCCCCACCTGCCCGGCCTCTGCTCCCAGTGGTGCCGTGGGGCTCCCGGCTGCCCCCCAGCCCCACCCTCAGGGTTCTGTGCTGCTCTCCCCAGCCCAGAGCCCAGCGGCCCCCGTGGACCCCCTGCAGCAGGCCTACGCGGGCATGCAGCACTACACAGGTGAGCCCCCGCCCCAGGCGCCCGCCCGGGTGGGAGGTGTGGGCAAGAGGACACCTTTGGGCTTTCCGGACACGCTGTACGCACGGGGAGGGCCCGTTAGGGGCAACACGCACCTGGGGGTCTGAGGTGGCTCCTTCCCTGAGTCTCTCAGCCCTGCAGCTCCCACTGGCCTGGGCTAGAGGAAGGGCACTGGGAGGGCCCAGGAGTTAGGGGACGTCTTGGGAGCCCCAGTGGCTCTCTGTGTTCTGCCCTCCCCAGCAGCCTACCCTGCGGCCTACAGCCTCGTGGCGCCCGCGTTCCCACAGCCTCCGGCCCTGGTGGCCCAGCAGCCCCCACCGCCCCCTCAGCAGCAGCAGCAGCAGCAGCAGCAGCAGCAGCAGCGAGAAGGTGCCGGGCCGGGGCGAGGAGCCTCTGGGCATAGGCTTGGCCTTGTTGCGGGTTCAGGGGCCTCCTCTTGCCCTTCTCTTGCCAGAGGTTGGGGGACAAAAGCGAGGGGACGAGGTGGCTGGAGCCCTAGCCCATGTTGTCGGGAGCTGGGATTGGAAGGTCCTCCCAGGATCTGCTTTCCCTGGGCCCCTCGCCCCTTGAGCCTGTCTCCCAGTCACTGAGTTCTTCCTTCTGTCTCTGCTGGCACCCAGGCCCCGACGGATGCAACATCTTCATCTACCACCTGCCCCAGGAGTTCACCGACTCAGAGATCCTCCAGATGTTCGTCCCCTTTGGTCATGTCATCTCAGCCAAAGTCTTTGTTGATCGGGCCACCAATCAGAGCAAATGTTTTGGTAAGAATATGATGATCCAAAAGACAAAATACGGCACAGTTTTGCCAGACTCCAGATTTGGACAAGGGCTGATAGATTTGAAGGCGTTTGTGGTTGCCGTGGGTCCAGTGTTTGAGTTCCAGATTGTCCAGGATACAGAAGTACCATTTTGACACACTCAGTCTCCCCCACCAGTTGCTGCCTAGGCCCATCTCCCTCTCCGGAAAACCACAGCGCCAGCTTTTCTTCCCAGGAACTGGCAATTCCAGGATCTCTATTACTTGTACTCCCTGAGGTCTGGAAATGGGCTCAGGGACTGGGGATATTTGGCTTTTGAGAGGAGGACTGAGGGAATATGTTTTAGTAGCTTTGATGTCTTTGAAAGGCTGTTTCAGGGGAGAAAGGGAACATTCGTGCCCTTCCTGCTTTAAAGGTCATTTAAGGCATGGCAATGGAAGTTCTCAAAAGGCAGGTTCAGGTTGAGGAAGGGGCTGCCCCACAAGAATGCTGGAAAGAACATCCTGGTTTGTGAGCGGCTGAACTGGACCCGTTCCAGCAATCAGTCAATCAACAAATACTTACTGAACGCCTACTATGTGTCAGGCACATAGTTTAGGCATTTGGGATACCTGGAGGATGTGGGGGTGGTCCAGGGAAAGCACAGAGCAGACCTTGGCCTTATGCCCCTCTCACCTCAGGCTTCGTGAGTTTCGACAATCCGGCCAGTGCCCAGGCTGCCATCCAGGCCATGAACGGTTTCCAGATTGGCATGAAGCGCCTCAAAGTCCAGCTAAAGCGGCCCAAGGATGCCAACCGGCCCTACTGAGGGCCCTCAGGTGGGTCCTGCTCCCGTCCTGTGCCCTCTCCAGCACCACCCTGTGCCCCTGCACACTGCAGCCAGGACCCTCGCTGGGACTGCCCCCACCCCATTTTCCACTATCCTCAGGGATGCCCACTTCCTACTGCCCACCCCTGACTCGGGGCACCTGAAGCAGGGAGCTAGGGCAGCTCTCTCAGCTTTTTTCAATCACACAAGTCACATACACACACACACACACACACACACACACAGTGGCCCCAGGAGAGCCCCGTCTGTACCTATCTGTGTCCAAGCCCCAGAACCTCCCCAATATCTGGTCTTGTGTGTCTGCTCAGTGTCCATTGTCTGTCTGTCTTTCTCTTTCTGGTTTTCCTTTGGGTTGGAGTGGAATTAGGGAAGTAGGTTAGGTACTGAGGGGGCTGGTTCAGGGTCCTGGACGATCCTAGAATCCCTGGCTCCTGGGATCGTTGTCCTCCTGGGACATCAGGACTTCAGGTGGTTTCTCTTATTTAGCAGTAGGCCCACGGGACAGTAGAGTGCACAGAACAGACTGGGGGGAGCCAGTCTTCAGGCCTCTTGGGAGTAGCCCTGGTTGAGGAGGAAGGAGGAAGTTGGTGCTGTATTGCCTGTGGATCTCACTTATCAGGTCCCCTCCACCCCACTGCCTGCCACCACCCCAACCTCATGGCCACAGAGACGTGAGCGTTGGTTACTTTTGTATTGCTTAATCTACCTTTGGACCAAACCCCTGAAATACACAACCCAAGAACAATACCCACATTTTCTGTTTCTCCCCCTTTTCCCCAATCCTGGCTGCTTAACTCCCCCCCACTCTGGGGGCCCCCCCAGCTCAGGGCCCGTGTCTCGAAAGCCGAAGCCCCCATCCCCGGACCCCTGCTCCGGGCCCCTGTAAGTTGCATGGAACGAGCGTGTTGTCTTTGGAGCCGATTGTTTGTTATTTGGGGAGGGGGCCGCGGAGGGAGGCGCCCCCCAGCCCAGGGTCAGGGCCGGGGGCAGCTCGCGGGATGTGTTTGGTCAACAGTGGTTGGTGACTGTGGTCTGTGTTCTGTGCATTTCTCTCTTGCTTTCTTTGTTCCTTTCCAAAAAAGGAATGAGAACACGACCTAGGGGCTGGGGCGGTCTCGCTGCGAGACGTCAGCCCTAAGCCCAGACCTGGGTTCTCCCTGGCCTTCTCTGTTGTTCCTTCTGAGGATGCTCCCTTTCTCTCTCTCCAGGTGTCTGTCTCTTACACTGCACCCCTTCTTTCCCTTAGTTATTTCCACCTGCCTGTTTCATTCCTTTGCCTTTCTCCCGTTCTAGGTCTGTCTCTATCTTCCAGTCTTTATTTTTCTCATGGGCTGTTTGAAAACTTTCTAAATACGCTTTGGTTTCCTTTGTCTTCCACCCTCCCCTCCCCGTACACCTCCTCTGACCCTGCCCCTTGCTAATGGCTTGGGGGGTGGGGGTAGGGACTGGATGGTTCCATTTGGACTGAGGCCTTTCTGATGACCTGCCTTCCTCAGACAGCCCCATCCTATACCCCGTCACCCCCCACCCACCCCCGGCTACCTCTTCCCTCCCTGTAGAGCCTATGACCTGCATTGGCTGCCATCTTCCCCACCGCTTCACACCCGTTTCCTTCCTTCACAGGTCTGGAGGTACCAGAGGAAGGGGCACCTCACCCCCTCTTCCCACGGCTGGCCCAGGCCCTCTCTGCACATCTGCCCTGGCCCCATTGGGCTCTGGGGCAAAAGCTGCTTCATGGCCCCGGGCGCACAGGACACGCGTCCACTCCCACCACCCCGCTGCTCCGAAGGGCCCTGGCTATGCTTCCCTGGCTCCAAGGGCCTGTTTCCTCTCAGGTGCCCTTTTGGCCTTGGTGAGGGAGCAAAGAATGGCTCGAAGGCTCTGGGGTGTCTGCCTTCTGCTAGAGGTCCTCTGACGGGGCCTTTTGTGCCCAGCTTTCGTAGCTGCCTCCCCACCAGCGGGCCTGTTCTACCTGTGCAGGCCCCCAGGAGGGCAGCTGGGGCCTCCCACACACTCCCACCCTACCCTTGCTCCAGCCTCTTCCCCACATTCGGGGTTTCTCAGAAGCTGGTTGTCATACCCCGCCCTCCTCAGCTAGAGGTAGGCCATCCCTGGATCCCAGGCTCCCAGCCCTAAAACTCACTGCGTCCCCCAAGGGCCCCCTCTATGGAGGGTGTGGGGGAGCCCTGAGGGCTGCCTCTCTGCCAGTCAGCCACAGAGACCCTCCTCCTTTCACGAGGAAAAGACCTTCCCCCCGAACCCCTAAAAATGTTTACAGTCTCTGCTGGTCCCCTCCGTGTAAATACCACTACCACCCGTGCGTTATCCAGCCCGGCCTGGCCCGGACGCTGCCATCTCTCTTTCTGGGAGTTTAGACAATGTTTCCCTTGGGTTTTTTCTCTCTCTTGATTTCTCCCTTTGGTTTGGGGGGTAACTGCGTATTAGGGAGGAGGGGTGTGGGGAGGGCTACAGGGGTTTATTATCTGATCATTTTCTTTAGGAAGAGGTTTTGGGGAAAAGAATATGGGGTGGGGGTGGGGGTGGTAAGGGGGGAACTTGGGAGTCACTTTCAGACAGTTCTCTATGCTTAACTTATTTATTTATTGCATTTTACTTTGAAAGAGTTGGTCTTTTCTGTCTAAATAAAAAAAGTTTAAAAGCATCAAATAAGAGTCTTGGAAGGTTGAGGGTAGGGGATGGTGCACATGCAGGGAGTGGGCAGGGGAGGGAGGGAGGTGAAGGGAGTGAGGTATGGAAGAGAAAACTCCATCAGGGAAGACCCCAGCCCTTGCTTTTGGGCCGTGTGCAGACCTTGCTCACAGCTTCTCCTGCCCTTCTTTGAGGCTTCATTCTGGAATGCTCAGCAGAGCTGGGCACAGAGAGAGGAAAACAGGCCAGCAAGCCTCTCTCCTGTATCCAGCTCTGCCCCTCTGAAGGCTGAGGATTCGCGGTCTCACATTCCAGGCCTGTTTCTCCCTTGGTCACGTGCATGAGCTATCCCTGTACCCAGGCCAGGGGGGATACTGGGAACTAATCGTAGCACCACCATTTATTAAGTACCTACTATGTAGGTGATTCTGTGTTGGGCCCTTAATGTGCATTTTCTCATTTAACTTCCCAACAACACAGGAAAACAGGGGCTTTGGGTTTTTAAATAACCCAGAGTCACAGAGCTGGTAAGAGATGGAGCTGAACCCAATTTGTCAGACTCTGAAGCCCATGATACTCTCTTCTCACAGGTTCAAGCATCTATTCTTTACCTGAGGCAAAGATCCCAAGAAGTACCAAGCAGGCTGTAGCAGTGACTCCTCCATCAGGTAGAAGGTGGCCTGTATGAGCCCTGAGGTTCTCTCCAACTCCTAGACTTTTCTGTGAACTGTTTTAGGACTGGGCTCAGGAGGATGGCACAGGGGAACTTAGTCCTCGACTCAGTAGCACTTAGGCCATGCAGTACCTGCTACCCATCCTCACTATACCCCTTCCTATAAACTTGCTCACCTTCCAGCCTCTCTGGGGTTGGGGCTGGCCTCAGGCCAGAGAAGCAACATGTGAAGTGCTTTAGAGACAAATCTGTAGACACTGTTTCAGGAAAGAAAATAGGTCTCTTGGATGCGCAGAGATCAGGGGTGGGTCCGTCATCAGGAAGAGGCCTAGATATTGTCAGGATTGTCGACCAGGTACACAGATTCTGCAGTCTTAATGAGAGATACAGGCGTTTATGTGTGCATGAGGCGGAGGGCAACAGAAGCTGGTATTTAATTTTCCCTTGAGCTGCCTCACTGTGGCTTCAGAACAGCTTCTGAGTCAGGGCAGAGAGTTGGAAGTTTTAGACCAAAGATGAGTTTTAGACCAAGGGCATTTCCCAGAGTGATTTACTGACTGGTGAGTTCTCTCCTGGGGTGGGGGTGGGGGAGACAGGAAGACTGGGAAGTCTCCTCCTTCCTGGCACTTTCCCAGAACTCAGGCAGCCCCTTGGTGTGGCAGCCCCACACACAAACATTAATGACTGCATTTAGTCTGTCACTGCTGCTCCCCCTGCCCTGACCAAGGATGAGGTCAGATTTTCTCCAGGGAAGCAGCAGGTTAACAAGGTAGAAAGATGGGGATGAGGAGACATCCCGAGGAGCCTTTTGGGGGAAACAAAACAACTTTGGGGTGAGTTCTCCAGATCCTTTGACTGCAGGAGACCATCTTAGGAAAAAAAGAAGCCCCCAACTTGTTTCTTTTTTATTTATCTCCCCCCACCCCCATTTTTGCACTCGCTGTCTTGCCCAACTTTTTTCTTATATAATTATAGATGTTTTGGCATCATTTTGCCTCCAAATACATAGTAGGAAAGGTATAAAAGGGAAGTAGTTTAGTTACCAAAGCTTCACTAATATCTCTTTTGAGCAGAAGAGGCAGCAGTAATCAGATGTGACAGCAGAAGAAAATAGGAAATGACAGTGGGATCCCCTAACTTCAGACCAAGCAAGATCAAACTCAGCACCAGTTTCTTCTTCTAAAATAATCAAGTTATTGTTCAAATGTTAATGGCAGTATAAAGGGGAAGAGAAGGAAAATAATTTCTTAAGGCTGAAGAAGGGAGCTGACAGGTTAAGAGTAGAGACTGGGAGAAGGCTTCCAGTTGTAGAAATGAAAACAGACATTTAGAAAAACCACCTCAGTTAGAGGGACTAAAGTGATGAGAATATGGCAGGGGGAAAAGGCCCTGACTTAATTCCTCCAATGCATTCCCATTCCTTTCCTGTATTTTTAGAGCTTTGAAGTATATAAACTTAATGCAAGGTGTCTCCGTTTCCTTTGGGGTTTGACCCTGTGTTTGCTTGAGAGCCATGGGTTTTCTGACTTTGTCTTTTACTTTTCCTGCTGAACTTTCAAAGCCTTTTTCAGTCTGAGTTTCTTGCATTTGTGACCGAAGGAATTCCAACGCATGGCCAAGTCTCATTCTCTTCTCCAAATCTGAGAACTAGAATAGCCCTGACCCAAACTCCTGGTTCTTACAAGATCCTCATCCTTTGTCCCCTCTCTTGGTCTGTTTCACTGAATAGTCAGCTTCCACTTGTTCCCAATAAATGGGGTTTCCCTCCAGTGTTGCATCCTCTCATCCACTCGATGAAAATGATTCCCAGATACGTGTTTCTAACCTTTCTCCTGAGTTCAATTTAGGTATTACTCTTCCTCCCCCAGTCTTCCTCATTAGTAAACAGCATCACTCTCTACCAGCTCAAGCCAAACACCTTGATTACACCCTTTATCTCACATCTCCTATCCAATCCAACCACAAAGCCCGACTGGTTCTATCTCTAAAACACATCCCTGATCTACTCACATCTCTCCATGTCCACTTCCATCAACACTGTGCAGGTCACCATCACCCCGCTAGACACCTGCAGTAGCCTCATTTGTTCCCATGTTTCCCCTCCTGCTTTCCTACAATCTGTGCTCCACAGAGGCCAGAGTTAGCTTTCAAAAATTATTTATTGTGTATCCACTTTAACTTGTTCTCCGTCATATCCTTCACCACCCTAAACAGTGCCCAGAACATTAGCAGGTGCTCAATAAATAATTAAGAAATGACTGCTAGACATCTGTATCTGCATTTCCCATCCGTGCCTAAATATTACTAAGTCAAAGGGAAAATATTCTCTGCCCCAAAGTTCCAACTCTTAAATATATCTATTTTCCCATCACCTTGACATGAAATCTGTGGAATCATCTTTTATTGAGCACCTTCTAATAATATACACTCAATGTTATTAAATCATGAACGATTTTATATCCAAAATATTTTTCATAACCATTTCCCTCCTTTCAATTATTATGGTCTTCACTTATAAACTGAATAGTCGTAGCAGTCTCCTAATTGATCCTCCTGTCTGTATTCTGAAACATCAATATTTCTAAATTATGTAAAAAAACCCAAAAACTTCTCTGGCTCTTCTTGTTTTTAATGTAGAGCACCTCATCTTGACATTTATGGCTCTCCAAAGCCTAGCCTACTCATCCTAAAAGGATCACCTTGAACACCACTTTCTTCATAAAGACTTTCTTAATTGCCCTCATCCAGAGGTCAATCTCCCTCCTTTTATAGTTTCTTATGGCACATAAACCTTCCCCTGCTGTGTATCATGGTCATTTGTAAATTTCTCCTTTCCTCTAAGAGGCTGTAAGCTAATAGGAATGTTTCTGACTTTGCTTTTGTACCTGTTGCAGTATCTAGCAAAATGCTCTGCACACAGTAGATATTCAATATTTGTTGACTTCAACCTCTGTAATTCCAACTCTGGAATTTCCACTCTTACTTCTCTGAATGTTTTCCTTGAAGAAAAGTTTCCCATTAGGATTTATCTGACTGATCAGATTCCAAATATTTAATGCTGATAGCTGGGTAAAGGAGACACAACACTCTCTCTCCCCAAACTGCTCAACAAAATGTCAAACTGGTCCTTGCTCTTATGTGAAAAGCACATAGTCAGGGGTTATAAAAGTAATAAAATAAAATAATAAAAATGGGGGTTTATCTTCAGCACAGATTCAGCCCATGAACTACTGCACAGAGAAGATGACACACCCAGGAGTAGATAATTAGGCCACAGCACCACCCTAGTTCTCAGGGAGTATGGGGAGAGGAGGGAATACAACCAACTACACACCTAGTATTTTGCTAGGCATTCATGAGAGTTATACGTACCTTGAGCTCCGATCCCAGAGAGAAAGTTTCCTTTGTTACTGGAAAAATGAAAAAGTATAGACATGTTATGGGAGAAGTGGGGGTGGTGGTGGTGCTAATCTGTCCTAAGGGCTCTGCCAGGCTCTCTGCACAGGGCAAGGGAGAGGAGTCCTGTGAGTCTTAACATGGATTTTGTGCAGCCTGAAGGAGAGGAGGGGGAAGAAGGAATTTTTTCTGAGATCTGAGGGGAAAGAAGGAATTTTCTCTGAGATCTGTGGGGGCAGAAGGAATTTTCCAAGAAGCCAATGAGAACAGAACTGTAGACCAGGGGCATCCCCGGCTTTTCCTTTTCCCACCTTTCTCATCCCCTACCCTCAAAAGACTGCCTCATAAGTTAACTTGGGAGAATTCGTTAGACATTCCTTTACATTTTCAGACTGACCATTCTAACTCAAGTCTCAAAGGTCCCTCTTCATGTCTTTCCACATAACCCAAAGGATTTGTAGTCTAGGAAACCAAAGAATAGTTTCATCAATAAATCAATTTATTTAAAAGAATATGTTACAATTAATTACACTAAGTGACATTACCAAACAATTTTAGAGTGGTTAGCTCTAGAACAAGGAATGAAAGAAACACTGTTAGCCATTATGTGTCTGTGTATTTTCTCTTCACATTTCTTAAATCACAAATAAAAAATACAAGATACTGCAGTGAAAATACAATTAAGAGTTTCTCTCAAATAAATTAAAAGTGTGCATCGCCTGGGGAGAACTGAAGCCCAGCTCAATGGCTTAAAAGGTGGGGGGGCATGATATAAAATTGGTGTCCAAGTTTAGCAGATGGCCAAGGGTTCCCACCCCATATCACTCCCCTCTTCCATTCTGTTCCTCTCCAGAGCCTTAAAGCTTCCCACACACCCAGATTATTGCTGAGGAGTAAGCTGATGCTGTCCCGGTATGAATGAGGCCTGGCATGACATGCTCAGGTTTAGGGGAGGGGGAAGATGGGAGGTAGCACTGGAAGAAGGGAAGCTAAAGACGCATATCCGTCACCTCTATTATCTCTCTCTCAGAATTCAACCACATCATCCTCCATTCAAAAGGAAGTTTAAGGTGACACAATGAAGTTGGCAAAGGAACCTAACAATATGTTGGGGTCCAGCAGATCAAATGTTTTTGACTCCACAATAAATCCAGTCAGAGTATGATGGAGAGAAGGGAGGGCACAGTAGTCCCTCCATGTCTGCAAACTTGAGTCAATTAGGACACAATCCCCTTTAAGAAAACTGCTTCCTAGGAGTCAGGCCCATAAGCTGGCAAATTCTGAGATGAGAGAAAGAGGTGTCACCTCCTATCAATGCCCTATTTTGCTGCTCCAAGCATTGGGTTTGGAACTACAAGAGGGGGACAACCCGAAGCTACTGGCCTGGAATGGGAAACTAAAGGGTGAAACTAGATGGGCCAGGCATTGGAATGTTGGAAAATTTATCCAATTCCTCCCTGAGAGCTCTGTACAGGCTAAGGGGCTGCCCTGAGCACATATACATATCTGTACTTGTGCTGCACTTAGACCTAGGGCAAGGGAGGGCAGAAAAACGGAGAACTTTTAGAATAAAAATATAATGAACAGAAAGCCCAAAGCTTGGCCCAAAGGAAATTTTCTTCAGGGATGGGTTTCTCAGGGCCTCCATTTCCTCCTGATCCCTCAAAGCCCTGAGCTTTTGCCCCAGAGTACAGAAACGGAAAGTGGAAGGCAGGACAATGGGAGACCAGGAAGACCCAGCTGGCTCTGCTGAGGTGGAAGGGGTGGGGTGTCTCCCCCTTTCCCAGAAACTAACTGTAAAAGACTGGGTAGGAGCCTCCTTGAAGAACCCAGGACTAAGAAAAGTAGTAAGGATTAGAGAAAGAAAGTGCAGAGTAAGGGGGAAAAGTCATGCAAAGAGGAGCTTGATCCTGTGGACTTCCAGACACAGGAGTCTCTACCTCCATCAGAGGAGGCCTGTTGGGGGAAGAGGAGGAAAATGTACTGTCCTCTGGATTCTCCTTCCCATCTCTTTGCTGTAGCTGGGTGTTCTGATAGTGGTACAGCCTCAAGTGGGGGCTACTCCTGAATAGATTTTGCCAACAGGCCAACTCCCTTGGAGTCCCTCACCCAATCTCCAAAGCACCAAGTGGATGCTATGCCAGAAAGGGAACATAGCAGCATCTACTACTGTAAGGGGCCTCCAAATCCCCAGGGTATCCTCCAAATGTCTCATATCCGGAGGCCAGCATGTGGGCTGTCACCTGGACTCTGGGATTTGTTCATTCCTCTCCCACTATAAGGGAGTAGGGGCAAATTGCTGCTATTTTTACAGTTTGAACAAAGCTGGTACCAAAAGCCTCTTTAGCATCCTGGAGTAGGAAATCAAAATATCTTCCTTCCAGGATCCTTTGGCTCAGTATTAAATTTGTTTAAGCCAAAAAAGGAGTCAATCTTATGTCAAAGCCTTTGAATCGTGGATCACTCTCTGCAACTTTAAATAATGAGCATTCTTATGTTTTGCACTCCTGATTCCACCTGGGTGTGGAGAAGGGGAGGACAGGATGTCCTAGGTGAGCCTACAATGCCACTGGGTTAAGTGGCTGCCAGCACAACAGAGTGAGAGAGGAAGAAAAGTGGCCTCACAATGATCCATAAAAACAAGTTACAGGGGAGTGGATGTAGCTCAAGTGGTTGAGCACCTGCTTCCCACGTACAAGGTCCCAGGTTCAACCCCTGGTACTTCCCAAGAACAAACAAAATAAAAAAAATTCTCACTGGGGAGCAGATGTAGCTCAGTGGTTGAGCGCCTGCTTCCCATGTATGAGGTCCTAGGTTCAATCCCTGGTACCTCCTTAAAAAAAAAAAGCAAGTTACCAAAAAGAAACTTCAAACCATCCCAACATTGCTCAGTAGAGTTGATCACAACCAAGTATGACTGCTTTCCAGTTAGGCAAAGCAAAAAATGCTACCTAATGGAGATTTTTGCTTGGAAGGTGGAGAAGGGTAAAAGAAAAGAAGGCTCAAAGATGTTTTTCAGCTGCATCTGAGCCTCACTTAGTGCTCCTAATGCAGTGTTTACAGAGCCCAGGGGCTGAGAATGTTGCCCTACCCCAGTCAGCCCTGGCCCCTGACCCTGGGATGTAGCTCTTTAGGTCTCAGAAGGTCTAACTGCACGGTGAGATGAGGAGCTCTTTAAGTGACAAAAAGGTCTTTTCTTCAGTCTCCTATTTAAAAGTTGAGATCCAACCCAAATCAACCATATTCCTATTGCTTCTTCCGGACCCTTAGCTAGTTTTGTTGGGGCTATGGTTGGCACAGACCACTGACCTATCCCAAGTTTCCCCAAGGCCTTGAAGATATTGTTACTGCTGTTTAAGGAAGTCACAGAGAATGTAATAGTTATGGGTGGTTACTGGTCAGGAATGGAGTAGGGAAAAGCTTCTGTACTTAGGGCATTACTTCCTTTCCCCTACATAAGTCCAACTTTTGGGCCTAAAGGTATCAAATTTAACTCTGATCCCTAGCACTATCCCTGCTTCAGAAAAAGGCAGGAAAATAGGTAATTACTATGTTTCAAGTTCCTGTGGTACCCTCCTTCTAAGCCCATCCTCACTTCTATTCTGGGCCAGCTGGGGGAAAGCAAGCAAGGGGCCCTAGAGAAGCAGGAAGGAGATATGGAAGGTGGCTAGAAAGCCATGAGTTGGAGAAAGACAGTGGACCAGGAAAACTGTACTGGAATCAAGAGGCCACACCACATCTTTAGACCCTCCCTGCGTATCTTGCTGCCTTGCTGCCCTTAAGAAACACACCAATTTCTCCCAAGCCCACCCATGCACCCTCTTAGAAGATAAAGAAACTATACTCCTTGCTCCTCAGACTCTGTAACAACCCATGAGCCAGAATCTGTACTCAGTACAATAAAGGGAGAAAAAAAAACAAAAACAAAAACAAGCAGGTTGTAAACTTTTCGAGTCCTTCATGAGGAGAGGTATTTTCCCTATAAAATTTTTTTTTTCCTTTTTAAAATTTGTTTCAAAATAATGCGAGCAAGAGAGAGATCATGAATCCTAGTGAAAGGTGTGTAAAAACACAAGCTAAAAAAGGTACTGCCATCAATATGAAATTTTAAAAGAAATATATATATGTATATACGTGCAGCTAATTTGTGTATATATAATTTTTACATACATACATATATATGTCTGAACAGTGCAAATGGATGGAGTTCATAGTTCCAGTTTTAAAAATATAGTACAAGGAGAGTCTGTTGGTATGAGGCCCAGGTGAAAGAACAAAGATACCTTTGGTGAGTTGGTTGGGCTTATTTCTTTTCCCGTCTTAACTCAGTTGACTCCTGGTGCTGACCAATCTGTGGTTTTCTACCAGCTCAATTCCAGAGACATGAAATTCAGAGGGGGTTATTAATAACATTTAGTTTAGGGCTTTTGAATATACTGACTTTTTTCCTTCTTATCTTCTTTTGTGTTAATGGTTACTCTGTCTGACATGGGAAACGAAAGGGCTAAGAGGATAAGGGTAAAGAGAAGGGAGGGGATAAGGAAAGGCTAGGTGGCCACATCCCTCTGCTGTGACCTCACCATCTGGAAAATGTTCTGAAAGGAAAAAAAAGACGAGCGTTACTGGGAAGCCTTAGGTGTCCACATATAGCCTCCCATCTGGAGACAACCCTTAAACAGAAACTGAAAATGTACAACTGAATGACTAATTCTAATTGGTCCCTTCCCCTGACAAAACAACCCATCTAAAATTATAGCCTTTTAGAGCAGGAAGGGACCTGGGATATTAATTATCTGGTTTAGTCTTCCCATTCTGCAGATGAGAAAACTCAGATGTAGGAGGCTGATTTACCCAAAATCAGAGAGAGAGAAAAGGCCAGGATAGAACTCAGATCTGGTTGCCAGAACCCAATGTTTTTTTCCTACCATATCAAGAATACAAATTTGCACGTTCTTGACTTTACTTTCTGAGCCTCTGAAACATTTTCTTTTTTTTTTAAAGATTTATTTGTTTTATTTATTTATCCCCCCCTTGCTGCTTGGCTGCTGTGTCCATTCGCTGCGTGTCTTCTCTGTGTCTTCTTATCTCCCCCTTGCTGTGAGGTCTTGCCGTATCAGCCCACGGCGCCGCGCGGGCCGGCCTGCCCTCACAGGGAGGCGCCGGGAAGCGAACCCGGGGCCTCCCACATGGTAAACGGGTGCTCTATCTATTGTGCCACACCCGCTTCCTGCCGTGAGGCTGCTGCATCAGCCCACCGCGCCGCTCAGGCCGGCGTGCCCTCACAAGGAGGCCTCGGGAAGCGAACCCGGGCCTCCCATGTGGTAAACGGGGGCTCTATCCACTGAGCCACACCCGCTTCCCTGAAACATTTTCTTTAAGAATAAGTGGCTAATTATTCAGCATCTGCCAAATTCTGCTCAAACACTGCCACATACAGATAGCAGTAAAGCAGTAGCAAAAATCTTGTAACACATATACATTCTCGATAAGCCTAGAGAGTCTCTGTCATGACTCACTCCAGTCAGACTGGCTAAACCTGAAGACAGCTGCCCTGGGTTAGGAACAACACGGAGGGTGACTGGATTAAAAAACAGGCAGTGGACGGTCTGTGCAATCATGAGAGATGGAGCAGTCTATAACCAATGTCCACAACTCTAGACAAGGGAAGAGACAGGACTCTTTTTGCACAGCCTGTTCACCACCCAGAGGCCAACCTCTCTAGAAGGAAGAATGTGCCAGGCCCCGTGGGATAACCAGTCCCTAGCTAATATTCTTAGAAAATCAGATATGGAGGTGTGGGTCCCAGGTATTTGGCCACAGGTTGATAAATTTTAAACAAAAAAACATGAAAAAGTCAATTCCAAGAATTGGTTGGAATTACCTCTTTTCTCCACTTGAGCTCACAGAACACCCTCTCGAAGCATTCGTGCATGTAATTGTACTGGAAAAAAAAAGTAGCAACACACTAACTTCTCAAGCCAAGCACCACCAGGCCATGTCTATGAATTCCTGCCCCCAAGCACTCCACCTTCCCAACTTGCTCAGCTCAGAGAAAAACCCTGACAGGCACTGAGAGACCAAGGCCTCCCTCATCTATTATTCTCTAGCTCCTTCTAGCGGTAACTATGAGTTAAGCGGGATGTGAAACTGCCAAGTGGGGCCTAAAGGAAAGACTGCATGAACCTGAGGCTCTAGGATTCAAACAGGTTCAGATCTCAAGACAGCTACTATTTCTGTATCTCTCTCCATCTATGCATGTAGCTAAGGAGAACTTTAAGCCCAATCTACATTTCCCAAGTATGAATGCCCATCTATCACTCACATATGGTGTGAAGATTTTAACCCAACGGGGCTTCTTCTCTCCTCGTGCATATTCAAAACAGAAGGCCATTCCTTCTTCATCTGTATCCCATCGCTGCATCTCATCCCATTCAAATGCTATTACCTGGTTCTGTACAACCAAGAACAAGAGTGTCAAGTTTGAGAGTTTGAGAGTTCTGGGGAGCTTACAAAAGGTGGTTCTGAGTCAGGCAGCAGAAGAGAAATGAATGGAGAAGATTGCCTGTATCATTTCAGGGAAAGGACTGGAACTAAAGAGTAAAAGTCAGTGGAAGCAGCCAATGGAGAATCAGAATGGAGCAAGTGCCCAGTGCTTATTCACATATGCCAGTAAAAATACAGTTTTGATTTCATTTCTCCCCGAGAAGGAACTAAAACATAACAACGTGAGTGAGTATCAAAGTATCCTGAGTGCTCCTAGCCCTATCCCCTAGACTTCCCCAGGCCCAGGCTGAACTCTCACCTCCAGCTGTCCTTCTTCAGTGCAGGCGTGCAGTTTAAAGTGCGTGATGCTGATGGCTGTGATAACATGCCCCTTCCTCCTGGAATCACAGGCACAGTGGGGGAAGATGATTTCATTGTAGCCTTCACACGTTCTTAGCATGTTAAGGTACTAGGAAAAAAAAAAGGAAGGGGAAGGTGTTATGATGGAACTAAACCACAAGAAGAGCTGCTGAGATGGTATAAGAAAAGGAACAAAGAGAATATGCTCACCCAGCAACCTGAAGACCCCGCCTCTCATCTCACACCTATCCCTGAGTTGGGACAGTTCTCTGAGACAATCCTTTATCCCCCTTCCAACTTCCGCCTTCTTATCTCTAAACACCTCCCCTGCCCCCTTCTTTACTTAAAAAGGACACACAAATGAAGCTGGAGGAGACATTGTGGCCGAGATTCCTAGGACTAGAACAAACACAAGATGCTTTCTACTTTCACTGTACTTAAAGGACAGGGATCTAATCTACCTTATAATTAAGCAAAGGTAGTTAGTTTCTTCCTGTTTCTTCTCTAACCAAAAGTTACAATGATATCAGTGATCATGATTAAGCCACCCCAAATCTCAGAATTCATAAAATGTTAAAACTGACAGAGGAGGCGGGTGTGGCTCAATGGATGGAGCTCCCGTTTACCATATGGGAGGCCCCGGGTTCGCTTCCCGGGGCCTCCTTGTGAGGGCTGGCCGGCTGGCCTGCGGCGCAGTGGGTGATGCAGCAAGACCTCACAGCAGGAAGCCAGTGTGGCTCAATCGATAGAGCCCCGTTTACCATGCGGGAGGCCCTGGGTTCGCTTCCCGGGGCCTCCTTGTGAGGGCAGGCCGGCCCGCGCGGCACGGTGGGCTGATGCAGCGGGGCCTCGCAGCAAGGGGGAGATAAGCGGACACGGAGAAAGCACACGGTGAATGGACATAGCAAACACGAGCAGCAAGGGGGGGATAAATAAATAAATAAATAAATCTTAAAAAAAAAAAAAACAAAAAAAAAAACTGACAGAGACCTTGTAAGCTAGTCATTTTACAGAAACCCAGAGTAGTTATGAATTTTGCTTGAGGTCACAAGTAATAAGTGGCACAACCAGGGTTAGAACCCAGGTTTAATTCCTAGGCCAGTGCTCCTTTCACTATTACCAACTAGCCCCCAAAGCAGCCCCACTGTCCCCCAGGCCTCCCCCAGTACCTCCTTAAAAGCATGTGGACCAAAATCCAGTGGCATATATGGCTCTCACAGGCACAGTGTTACAAGACTAATCTAGGGATTCCTCTTGTGGTGGTTTAGAGCTGTATGTACCCCAGAAAAACATGTTCTTAAACTTAGTCCATTCCTGTGGGGGTGAACCCATTGTAAGTAGGGCCTTTTGATGAGCTTACTTGAGTTAAGGTGTGGCCCAGGCTTAATCTTATTACTGGAGTCCTTTATAAGAGGAATGAAACTCCGAGAGAGAGCCACAGAAGCAAGAAGCAGAAATTCAAGGGGCCTGGAAGAGAACATGCCATGTGCATTCCCAAGTACAGAGAAGGCAAGGACCAAGGATCGCTGGCAGCCAGCCCCAGAACATCACAGACTTAGGGGGAAAGCATCACTTTGATGATGCCTTGATTTGGACTTTTTCCTGCCCTCAAATCCATGAGCCATTAAATCCCCATTGTTTAAGCCACCCCTTTGCACGGAATTTGCGGGAGCAGCCCAGGAAACTAAAATACCTCTGAACTACTGAATCTAACTCAGCTCTTTGTCTCTTCCCCTCTACAGTTAAGAATGCCCTCTTTTACCCAGTTCACTATTTTGAGTTGAGAGGGGAGAGAGTCAAAGTAGGGGAATAGGAAGGAGAATAAAAGAGAAACAGAGAAAGGAAGATAAAGGGAAAAAATTAAGACTCATGGACTACCTGGTTTCCCTCAGAGATTAGCTGGGAAATGAGCAAAAAGCCTTGAACCTCCACACCCCCATGTATCTCACACAGGAAGAACAGAATACACTGGTGATGTGTGCAGAGTGCTGGAGAGAAGACAGAGGCATAGCACCCTAGTTTATTTCACCTAAACGGGCAGGATATTTATTAGAATGCACTGGGGAGTTACCTTCAGCCCTACCAAGAGAGAAGAGAAGAAGGAAGGGACAAAGACACACACAAAAAAGACACCAGGGGGAAGCGGGTTTGACTCAATCGATGGAACTCCCGTTTGCCATGTGGGAGGCCCCGGGTTTGCTTCCCGGGGCCTCCTTGTGAGGGCAGGCCGGCCCGCGCGGCAAGGTGGGCTGATGCAGCAAGACCTCACAGCAAGGGGGAGATAAGCAGACACGGAAAAAACACACAGCGAATGGACACAGCAAGCACAAGCAGCAAGGGGGGGATAAATAAAATAAATAAATCTTTAAAAAAAAAAAAAAAAAGACACCAGGTAACCTATGGCTTTGGTACCAATGAATGTCACCTAAAACTATTGCTACTGCCACCAGGGACTGTCTGAGAAGACTCAACGGCTCAGAGAGAGAAAGGAAAAAAATCACACCACACACTTCCTTCCCTACTTTGTATTTCTGTTTAAGTAAAATAACAGTGCTGGGAAAGTGAAAAATTATAAAAGGGCAGGGTCACTTTAGCAGGGGGCTCCTAGTGCCACAATACTTTATTTGCACCATTTTTCTGCCATCATTTCTCCTTCCTTCTATCATCCTACTTCACCCTCCTTTTTAATCATTCTTCCTAAATGAGTGGTAAATGTGGATACTACTTAATCCTGCTATTGCCCCTTTGAACAAAAAGAATCCCTGACTACTAAACGTTAGTAAATATGACAAGGAGCGGGTGGTTTAGAAGAGGAGAGAATTCTTCTGGGGTTATAACAAGCAGCAAAGATTGGTACAGGAAGCAGTATACAAAAGAGTGATTAAGAGTTTGGGTACAGACTGTCCTGGGCTTGAATCCTGGTTCATCACCTCCTAACAGTATAACTTTGGACAAGTTGCTTGAATTCAGCCAAATTACTTAATCCCAGGAGCATTAGTTTCCTCTTCTATAAAATAGAAAATAATAGCACCTACCTCACAAAACTATTTGTGGGCCTTAAATATAAAATATTTAGCACAGTACTTAGTGCACAATTAGGCATTCAATAAATGATAGCTTAAAAAATAATTTTAAAAGCTCCATTATCCCTGTCCTGATCAAGACAGCAGAATGAGAGGCTTCAGGGCTCTGTGACTCCAGAGTAGCTGTGAAAAACCAACAAGAACTGACAAACATCTTTCTCAAAGCTCCAGAAAGCAGTTAAAGAATTGAAATAGCAGGGCAAGCACTGAATCAAGAAAAAGGCAACTTAAAATCTGGAGGCGGGAACGGATGTAGCTCAAGCAGTTGGGCGCCCACCTCCCACGTGAGAGTTCCTGGGTTCGGTCCCCAGTGCCTCCTAAAGAAGATGACAGACAATGCAACAGATAAATGAGCAGAGACAATGAGCAGACAGATGAAGGAGGCATCTGGTTGGGGGAGAAGCAGGAAGATCTTGGGGTGCCCTGGCTGGCCCCTTCCCCTCACCAGTGCTTCCAGTTTGGGTCCCTGGTCCTGATTCTGGAGGGAACAGAGTAACCCTCATTCACATACTGGGAACATGTATATCTGGCCCAATCTGTCTGGTGGCGGATTGAGGGACTGGACCAGGACACTATCATCCTAGAACTTGTTCTGCATGTAGAAGGCAGCTCACAGAACTCTCCTACAGAATATTGTGGAAGAGCAGTCAAGTTGCCCTGCCAGGGCCAAGGGATTGCTGGTGGTGGGACATACACTACAATGCCAAGGACTGTGAGGAAACTATTTCCTAGGGAAGAGGGGACATTTGTATCTGTGTAAATGGGGAAATTCCTAGGGACGCACTCACATGCCCAAGACAAGACACATGTGCAGAAAGAGTCAGTGAGGCCCTTACGCTTTGGCCTCGAGCTCTTCTCTAAACTAACTACATGGAAAAGCTCTGAAGGAGATCCCTCTCACAGATCAATCTGTAAAGACTGAAAAAGGTGTTTTCTTTTTTCCTTCTTTTTATTTTTGTTAGCTCCTGGCATTCAAGGAAAGCTCTATCAAAACACTAGCTGGCTACAAGCTTAAGGAACAGATGCTTCAGAGTCTAAATCCCAGCTATAACACCTTAAAATATAAAAATGTCCAGGTTTCAATGAAAGATTAAAAAACATACAAAGAAACAGAAAGTGAGGATCCAGACAAAGGAAGAGATGAAAGCATTAGCAACCATCAATAAGGAGGACAAGGCCTGGAACATACCAGACAAAAACTTTTCAAAACTGATCTTAAATATGTTTAAAGAGGTAAAGGCAACATGGACAAAGAACTAAGGAAATCAGGAAAACAACAGATGAACACAAAGAGAATATCAATAGAGCGATGGTAATTATGAAAAGGAACCAAACAGAGCTGAAGATCACAGTAAAATAAAAATTCCCTAGAGGTTCAACAACAGATGGAGTTGGCAGAAGAAAGAATCAGAGAACTTGAAGATAAGACAAATGAAATTATTCAGTCTGAGAAACAGAAAGAACGAAGGAAAGTGAAGAGAGCCTGGGGAACCTGTGGCACACCAGCAAGCACCAATATACACATCTGGGAGTCCCAGAAGGAGAAGAGGCAAAGGGCAGAGAGAATATTCAAAGAAATAATGGCTGAAAACTTCCCAAATCTAACAAAAGACATGAATATACACATACAAGATGCACAGCAAACTGCAAACAGGATAAATACAAATAGACCCATACCACGACACTTTATAATCAAACTGATGAAGGCCAAAGACAGAGAGAGAACTCTGAAAGCCGCAAGAGAGAAGCAATGTGTCACGTTATCAGGGAGTCTTAATAAGATTAAATGCTGATTTCTCTTCAGAAACCATAGAGGCAAGAAGACGGTGGGATGACATATTTAAAGTGCTGAAAAGCAAATAACTGCCAATTAAGAATTCTATATCCAGTAAAACTGTCTTTCAAAAATGAGGGAGAGATTAAGGCATTCCCAGATAAACAAAAGTTGAGGGAGTTTGTCACCACTAGACTGGCACTATAGGAGATGCTAAAGAGAGTTCTGCAGGTTGAAAGGAAAGGACAACAGACAATAAACGAAAAAGTAAAGATCTCCAGTGAAGATAACAACATGAGTAAATATAAAAGCCAGTACTATAGTGTTTTTCGTTCATAACTCCACTTTTTACTTCCTACAGGATCTACAAGGCAAATGCATAAAATTTAATGATAAATCAGACGATTTAGACTCATAATGTATAAACATGTAATCTGTGACAAGAACTACATAACAGTGGGAGGACAGAGGGGTATAGGAACATAGGTTGTATATTTATTGAAGTTAAGTTGGTATTAAAGCAAACAAGATTGTTATAGATTTAGGATGTAAAATTAAAGCCCTGTGGTAACTACAAAGAAAAAATTGAGAATATGCAAGCCTAAAGAGATAGAAATTAGAGTATGGGTTGTCAGGGATAGGGGGCAGGGGGAACGGGGATTTAATGCATCATGGGTGTAGGGTTTCTGTCTAGAAAGATGGGAAAGTTTTAGTACTGGAAGGTGGTAAGGATACTACGATATTGTAAATGAGATTAATCCCATTAAATGATATGCTTGGGAGTGGCTGAGATGGGAAAGTTCATGTTGTATATATGTTCCCACAATTAAGAAACAATGACAGTTAAATGCAATATGTGATCCTGAACAGGATCTAATAAAGGAGAACAGGTTCAAAAGGACATTATTAGGGCATATGAAAAATTTGGAATATAGACTATAAGCCGTGTAGGAATGCTAAATTTCTTGAACTTGATAACTGCACTTAAGGTGGTTACATAGGAGAATATCCTTGTTCTTAGGAAATGTACATGGCAGCATTATTAAGTGTTCAAAGAGCATGATATATACAACCTATACTCAAGTGTTCAGAAAATGGATTGATATATAAATGGATGGACAGATGACGGATGGATGGATAGATAAATGAGATGGCAAATGTGGCAAAATGTTAAAACTGGTGGATCTGGGTACCTGGGGGTGGGGGTATGCTGGAATTCTCTGTATGGGGTTTGTATTATTTTTGTAACTGTGGTATAAGTTTGAAAGTATTTAAAAAAAAAAAGTTAAAAAAAAAAAGAATAATGAAAATAATGGGCTCAACAATCCATTTTTTGTCACAAAAATGCTTTGCAAAATGATGCATTTATGTTGGTTACTTTTAAATACTCTGGGGGAGCAGATGTAGCTCAAGTGGTTGAGTGCCTGCTTCCCATGTAAAAGGTCCCAGGTTCGATCCCCAGTACCTTCTAAAACACAACACAACACAACACAACACAAGTTCTGGGGGCCGGCAGGAGTGAGACAGATGAGATGAAACAGGAATAGAAGAAAGTTGATGGTTGTTGAAGCTGATGAATGAATACATGGTGGCTGTTTGTCCTATTCTTTCAACTTATCTATTTGAAAATTTCCAGAATAAAATGTTAAAAGAAAGAGTGCCTTGCAAACAGGCCTTTGGCACTCATTTCAAGTCAACCTCCTAATGCTCTCATCAGAAACTCTCTACAAGCGCAATAAGAAGTAAATTTTGCTCAAAGCTACTCAAGACCTCTGCAAATGCCAGTGGGTGTCATGGAGTCTTGAGACCAGTTTTGCTTGTGTCCTTTGACAAAAAAGGCTCTCATATGACACATTTTTTTTTTAAATTTAAAAAATACATATTTCTTTCTCTCCCCTCCACTCATTGTTTGCGCTTGCTGTCTGCTCTCTGTGTCTGTTCGTTGTGTGCTCTCTCTGTCTGCTTGTCTTCTTTTATTTTTTCAGGAGGCACTGGGAACCAAACCCAGGACCTCACATGTGGAAGGGAGGTGCCCAATTGCGTGAGCCACATACGCTCCCTGTCTGTTGTGTCTCTTGTGTCTCCTTGTTGTGTCAGCTCACCATCTTGCTTGTCTTCTTTAGGAGGCACCGGGAACCAAACCTGGGACCTCCCATGTGGCAGGCAGGTGCCCAAATGCTTGAGCCATACCTGCTTCCCCAATTTTTTCTTCTTTATTAGTCATCTTTTATTGGACGTTCGTTCTTAATTAGCAAATGAAAAGATTCTCCAAGGATTGTGTTTGTCAAGGAGAGGCCAGGGCAGAGGTGGCCAGTCAGGAATGTGGAATGTGTCCACACTTGTTCCTCAGTGGTACTGGCGCAACCGTTCATGTTTGAGTTCCTTGTACGAAAGGCAGTAGCTGAAAACCATGTATGCTGTCAGCACCATAGAAAGCCCAGTGATGCTGCCTTTCTTCACATTGATGTACTTGTTGTAATACCAGAGGTAACCTCTTTGAAAGGCTCCAGCAATACCTCTAGGGGTGAAATCCCCCATCAGTATCCAGCTTGGTAGCTCCCCTAATTTGACATCCATCAGTTTCTTCTTCACTGGTACAACAGATGCCATCTTGGAGTCCTGGGTGTCCGCTCCCCAATATTGTTTTGAAAATATTTTTGCCAAATTCTTAATTAAGGGTTTATTGTATAATTTTTTTTAAAAAAAAGAAATGTGCAAGGAAGCAGGTGTTGCTCTGTGGTTGACTGGCCACTTTGCATGTACGAGGTCCTGGGTTCAAACCCCAGTACCTCCTAAAAAAAAAAAAAGGAAATGTGCAAAGGCAGGGATTAGGAAAAGAGATCAGCAGAGATGTGAAGCTCTACAAATCTTGAACTCTCTTTTGACTTTGAGGTAAGCTACTCTACCTGGGGGCTTCCCCTATACCATCTGGAAATAAAGGACACTGTTGCCACACTCTCTTCTCTGATACAGGAAAAAACATGCATTGGAGCCAGACAAAAATGGGTTCAAATCCTCTTTCCAAATCCTAGTTCCACTTCTGACCAGCTATGTGATCTTGGGTAAAAAAAAATATTAATCTCTCAGACTCCACTTCCCCTCTATAAAGTGGGGATAACACTTGCACAGTTGTTATGAGTAAATGAGAATGAACAGTATCAAGCCACATAATATTTGCCTTTCCTCTTCCCTCTGAATCAAAAGGCTGATTTATGCCCCCATATTCAAGGGTGTTAATCTCTGAAAGCAAAAGACCTTCAGGGGATTTCCTAATAGTATAAGTTCTACAAATAACCCGA
>JAQZBX010033848.1:8667-25338 GCA_029593785.1 Cabassous unicinctus
GAGATGAAAGAAAACAATAAAGAGAAAGAACTTTTTAAAAGGAACCAAACAGAACTACTGTCTGCTTTCGCCTTGTGAGTTGTCTGGCATTATGAAGACCACAATAACTAAATTAAAAATTCCCAGGAAGGTTTTAATGGCAGAAGAAAGGATCAGTGAGCCCAGAGACAAGAAATGTCAGGCTAAGGAGCAGAAAGAAAAGAGAGTTTTTAAAAATTGAAACTAGCCTGTGAGACCCATGGGATACCATCAAGCATATCAATACACATATGATGGGAGTCTCAAAAAGAGAAGAAAGAAAGAGGTAGAAGATATATTCAAGAAATAATTGACGATAACATCCCAAACTTAGCAAAAGGATGAATATGCACATCCAAGAAACCCAAAAACCCCAAACAAGATAAATTTGAAGAGAAACATGCCAAAACACATAGTAGTCAAACTGTCGAATGCAAAGGACAAGGAGAGAGGTCTGAAAGCTGCAAGAGAAATGCAACATGTTATGTACAAGGGAGTCCTAAAAAGATTAAGTGCCAATATCACATCAGAAACCATGCAGGCAAGAAGGCAGTGAGATGGGTAACTGCAAATAATAGTACTACTGTATTTTTTTAGTATGTTGCCTGACTTTTTATTTCTTACAGGTTCAAAAATGCAAATGCATAAATAGTAATGATAAATACATGGTTTGGGAAATAAAATGTGTAAGATATAATCTGTAACAAGTACAACAAAAAGGTGGGGGACATAGGAGTATAGGAACAAGGCAGGTGTATGCTATTGAAGTTAAGTTGGTATCAAATCAAGTATGATAGTTATAGATTTAGGATGTTAAATTTTAGCCCCATGGTAACCACAAAGAAAATATATTTAAAACACATATAGAAAAAAACAAGAAGGGACTCAAAATGGTACAACACAAATAATCAAAGAAACATGAAAGTAGATATTAACAGAAAAATTGACAGACAACAAAAGATACCTTACAAGTCTGGATAGTTAAACAACTCAGAAAAAATCCAAAATCCTTCCCTTGTCCTATGAGGTGCTACAAACCTGGCCCCTAACTGCACTCTACCTCACTGGTTCCCTGGGTGGCCCCACTACCAGAAGGCTACTCTCTCAGGTGTTCCTGTGGCTTCCTTCACACTCCTTTCAGGTCACTGCTCAGATGTTATCTCAGTGAGACCTTCCCTCACCCCTTTAACTAAATAACATATTCCCTTCAACAAACCCCTGACACACATGTGTGTATGTGTGTGTGTGTGTGTGTGTGTGTGTGTGTGTGTGTGTTTACCTTCTAGAATATAAGCTCCCTGAAGGCAGGGGTCTCTAGGAGTTACGAAAGTGCCTTGACATGTATCAGATGCTCAATAAATATTTTCTGAATGGATGAATGGGGATAAGGTGGAACCATAATAGGAAAAAGAGGCTCAAGCATTTTAAAGTATACCAGGCCTAAGAGCGGGGAAATTGAGACCTAGCCAAAAAGAAATATTTTAATAAAGTAGTATTTTTTTCATTTCTTCCTTGAGGTCAAAGTATAAATAATTATTCCACCACTAAGTATATTCACATCCACTAATCCAGCTGATAAAGAAAATCCATTTTAAAAGCATAAAACAGTATATCAAATTATTCTTCCCCAAAGTAAGCTACATGGAGTCAATCGTAAAATTTTGCTAAAATTACCATTTGATGCTCAATAATAATGCAATATAGACAAACTTTTTCTCCCCTCCTCTCCCCTGCTTTTTAAAGAGAAACTAGTTTAGAATGGCAAAAGTGCTAGAAATGTAAAGGGTACATTCCTGGCACTCCTTGACAGCTCTCCTAATGATATCTTTAAATACATTTGCAATCCAGTTTCTCAGACATCAAGCACTATGCTGTTAACTTGGGTTTAATGACTTAGTAAATACAGGCTTTAATAAGAACTCATCCTCGCTCCTCAGTTGCTCTTCTGTAGGGACCCAGTCAGTCCCCTTGTTCTAATCACCACGTGTAAATGCCAGAACCAACTCTAATGTCTACAAACAGTCCCATTCCCCTAGCCACAGAAGATGCTCTATGAATCAGCTGCCCTGCCCTAAATACTTTCCAATTACAGAACTAAGAGAAAGCTATTTAGGTGCTCCCCAACACATGTGATTTCTAGGGAAACAAGAAGGTGACTCATAATAAAGACTCTTGAATTAAAGGTCACAGAAGCACCTACAACCCCAGATCAAAAATAGCAGTAATTTACTCGGTATTTTCACTGCTGTACTCCCTTCCACTACCAATCTCAGGAAAGCCAAAGGTTTTAAATACCAAGACCAAGAGTACAGACAGCTACAGAGCTTTTACAGCTTGCAGAGAAGTATGATAGAGATTTTCAGATTAGGTTTAGTCAACAATCGGTCTTTATTCTGTAACTCCTATATGAAATTTAAGAATTTAACAGGTTCCAAGCAAATGAATATTTCATTCTCGTTTCATAGTATAATAAAAAGTCCTTTTCATTGGGAGGGTATAAATGTAACCCAAGAATCCAACTTCTGATTCTATCAGGATGCCACAACTAGGGTCCTATTGAAAGTGTTCATTCCTTAAAGTACCACAGCAACCAACTCAACAACCCTCCTCTGGCAATGGCAATAGGGCTCAATAGTAAAACATCAATAATACATAAAACAGAAAGACTTTTGGCATAGCACAGTATGGAAATGGAGGGAAAATTCTTTATGTACTTACTTTAAAACTACATGAACTAAGTTTACATAGACAAAGAACTCAACCCTCAAAGCAAGAGTAAAAAGCTGCCCTCAGCTATAAAGTTTCTACTTAAATCCTTATTTCAGATGCATGGACATTTTATGTTATTCCAAAACTGTTGCTGTTTTTCCTAATGATACAATAAAAATAGTTTCTAAGATAATTCAATTGAAAGAATTTCATTTTATACATCTCTTAAAAGTGAAAAAGACCAAGCCAGAGGATAAAAATAAATTATGAATAAAATGAAAAGTTTATTTCTTTTTGTACAAGTATCTTTAGGTATTTCCAACTTTAAGATTTATATTTATATATGAAATTCTATGTGATTTTAAAAGATATCCATTTTTACAGGTTTAAGAGATCAAGGTGAAAGTGTTTTTCCTTTCGTTATTCAGTTTTAAAGACACAGTAATTGTTTTAAGGCATTAAACCTCCAAATAAAACTGTGTTTCTCTATTCTATGGGAGAAACTGCCATTTTCTTATATTTCCAGCCAAGCTTTCAGTCATTCAGCCTCTATCATGGGACTAAATAGCTCTCCATGAGTAAAGGGAACATACATATGTATAATTGGCCCTGTCCTCTCTGGATATGTTTAAAGAAGCTGCCTTTTAGAACTCTAGAATAAAAGAATCATTTATAAAAGGACACACCAAAATCAGGTGCAACAATCCCACTGACTCTACTAACACACACCTAATCACCAGTGAGTGCGGTATTTGTGGAAGGGCAGAACAAAAGCATTGCAATTTACTGCCAGCAGCAGTGGCCACATTCTCATCCTCTACCAAAGGGAATAAAAACAGAGCACACTCCTTCTCTCACAAGCAGATATAAGAGTGGACACTAAATGAGGAAAGCCAAAGAAGGCTGGCAGCCAGCAAGGAATAAGTCATTGTGACAGTCTTATTTTTGTAAATCCCAGAAAAAGAATATGTTCTTAGACTAATCCATTCCTGTGTATGTGTTACCCTTTAATTACATTGAATTCGGTTGGGGGGCTCTGATTAGATTACTTGATAAGATTGATTTAGGACTTTTGACTGGACTACATCAGTGAGGTGTAAGCCAGCTTGGTCTCCACCCTCTTGCTGGGTCTGATATAAACAGACACAGAGAGAGAGACAAACACACAGGAAAAGGGAGCTCTGCCATATTTGATCTAGCCATGTGAGAAAAAGGACTCCAGGTTCTCCCAAAGCTGCAGAAAGGCATAGAAACCCAAGAGACTGAGATGGGAGGCCCGGAAAGAGACAAGCCCTATGCTGGTTGCCCACACCTAAGCTCCGGGATCTAGCAGATTCTGGAGAGGAAGGCAGGGACCTCAGCAGAGATTAGCGGCCATCTTTGCCACCTGGCCAGACAACAAGATTACCAGTAGCTGACTATGGTGAGAAAACATCTCTGATGGTGCCTGATTTGGACATTTCATGTCTTTAGAACTGTAAGCTTTTACCTAAATAAAATTCCCATTATAAGAGGCAACCCATTTCTGGTACTTTGCATCAGCAGCCCTGTGGCAAACTAAGACAGTCATCCTTTTCCAGCCATACTCAATATCTTACTTATGAATGTACTATACACACATACTATTTGCCTATAAAAAATTCAGTATAAGCCATATGTGCGTGACCAAAAATGAAGAAAGAAAAATAACATTTTGAATATTGCAATTTAGCCCTCCATTTCACTGTATGTGCCTATGCCAATGATGGAAAAAGATTGCCCTTTCATTTAGATTCAGTTCCCACATGCATTCCGTAATGTGAATACCTCACCAAGCCAAGAATGATTTCAGAAGTTAAAAGATACGTATTTTTCATACAATATGGTCCCAGATGAAAACTAACTATGCTATCTGAGGCTCAAACAAGCAAACAGTATCCTTTTCTATTCTTTCGAATAGACCAGGCATGTGCTGCCTCCGGGCCTTTGCATGAGCTACCTTTTCTGCCTGGTATTCTTTATCCCAAAATATCCATAAGGTCTACATGGCTCATTTCCTCACTTTCTTCATGTCTTTACATAAAAGTCACCTTTTCAGTGAGGATTTCTTTGGGTCCCCAATCTAAACTTTCATCAACCCTCCAATACTTTATTTCTTCCTTCTCTACTTTATTTTTCTCCATAGAACTTAACACTATTTAACATCCTATCTAGTTTGCTTATTTCTCTTAATTTTTTATCTTTCCCTACTAAAATGTATGCTCTATGAAGGCAGAAATTTGTGACTCTTTTATTCACTGCTGTATCCCTAGCACCAGGAAAACCCGTGTTAAATAGGTTTCAAAAAGCAGCAATCTGCTCCAGGGCTGGAAGAAAAACTGACACGTTAATTGTCCTTAAAGATGACACATGGTTCTCATTCATGACATGGGACATTCTCAAGAAAATTTCAGGAGTACCTTTTTTTTTTTTTTTCGGAGTTAATGGGGATTGAACCCAGGACCTCATACATAGGAAGCAGGCGCTCAACCACTGAGCTACATCCACTCCCCAATGAGAGCTGGTTTTTGTGTTTGTTTTGTTTAAAGGAGGTACCAGGGATTGAACCCAGGACCTCGTACATGGGAAGCAGGTGCTCAACCACTTGAGCTACATCTGCTCCCAAGTACTTTTTTTAAAAAAACTTTTTTATTTTGAAATATTTTAAATTTAAGATGAGTTTGAATTTCTGAAATATTTTAACTTTAAAATGAGTTGCAAAAATATGCCCTTCTCCCAGCTTCCTCTAATATTAGCATCTTATATAACCATGGTACATTTGTCAAAACTAGTAAGTTAATGTCAGCACAGTACTATTAATTAAACTACAGAGTTTACTCAGATTTCACCAATTTTTCCACTAATGTTTACATTGCATTTAGTCATCATGACTCCTTAGTTTCCTCCAATCTGTGACAGTTTCTCAGTTTTCCCTGTTTATCATAATCTTGACACTTTTGAAGAGTACTTGGTTGGATATTTCGTAGAACGTCTCTCAATTTGGGTTTCTCTCATGTTGTCTCATGACTGAACTGGAGGAAGAATAACATGAAGGTAAAGTGCCTTCTCACTGCATCGTGCTGCGGGTCGTGAAGACGACCTGAGTTGTTATTGGTGGGGTTAACCTTGAACACTTGGTGAAGGTGTTGTCTGCCAGGTTTTTCCACTGTAAAGTTACTGTTTCTCCTTTTCTACACTCCATTTGTTAGAAGTGAGTCACTAAGTCAGCCCACTCTCGGGAGTACTCTTAATACACAGGATGTATGCTTTACGTGCTGACTTTAGAAGCTAAATCCTGCCCAAAATGCAACTGCCTCAGTTACCAAGAGAAGAAGTGATATGGTTATTACTTGCCAAATATGGGATCAATAGTCAGCTGCATTATAAAATTATTTCTGTGGCCCCAATCAACCTAGTCCTTTTTTTGAGAGTAAGATTACACAAATGAGGGAAGTAGAGCATTTAAGGATTAAAATATTTTCCCAATATGACAGGACAAATCAGCAAGCGAGTCAAATTTAAAAATAATCCCCCACTCAGTAAGTACCCTTGGCAATGGCAAGGACCCAAAAAATTTCTTGATTGTCAAAACTAATAGGTTTTGTCCTATTTATCTAGCATTTATTTAACAGTATTTCAGAGAGAAGACAAAATGTGTGATCAAGAGAGTTCATTATTTTTTGAGTTTTTGCCAAGTGATAGAATCCCCAATTTGTGGATAAGCACATGGTCACACAGAACAAGGACCATATCCAAGCCAGCCTTGGATATGGTGTGGTCATCTAATTAATTTCCAGACAATAAAATGCACAGAAGTTCTAAACTCAGCACATAAGGCTAACCACTGCTCTCCATGACTTTAGAGTCCACTGAGGAGGGGAGCCCATATTTATAGGTAACATTTACCCTAATTTTTAGATAAGGAAACAAAGGTTCACAGAGATTAAGTAACTTGGTGAACTAAGTTGGTGAATTAAGTAATTCCCTTGGTGAATTAAATAACTAGCTAAGTAGAGAAAACAAGAGCAAAGCCAGGTCCCACAGAAATTGTGAGGTTAACCAATAAAATACAGGATTCCCAGCTAGCTTTGAATTTAGATTAAGGGATTTATTTATACAAAAAAAAAGTGTTATTTACCTGAAATTCAAATATAATTGGGTGTCTTGTATTTTTATTTGCTAAATCCTAGCAACCCTAGTTGGATTCTAAAGGCAATATACCTTTATGCCATATGGTGAGCCACAGAGTAACATCACACACTGTAACAAAGCAGATTCTCCTATACATGATGTTCACTCAGGAATTATCTGATGACTTCACTTGAACTACGCAGGACATTTGCACAGACAATATGGAACAAACAACAACTAGACAACAAAATGGAGAAAACTGTATTCACCAGAATTCCAGGGAAGTAGAGAGGCCACCCAACCTGGGAGACTTCTCTCTCTGAGAGAAGCAGGTATACCAGAAGACTGGCCAACAGGGTGTCACCTCAACTCACAGAAGGAGGATTCTCAGGACTTTGTGAGGAACAGGAATGTCATTTGCTCTGCAGTTAACATTTCTTTTCTAGTCTTTTGAGCAGCTAGGCTGGGAATGTCTGCTATAGATATCTTACCAATTTCCTTGTTAAAGTAGTGATAATCAAGTACTGAGCATCACAGCTTTATGGATATATAAATTCCATATCATAAAATTCACCCACGGTAAATTTACAATTCAATAAATTTTAGTAATTTGATAGTGTGTGCACCACAATCCAGTTTCAGAACATTTCATTACCCAAAAAACCCTTCATGCCCATTTGCAGTCAATCCCCACTCCCATTTCCAGCCCTAAGCAACTACTAATCTACTTTCTTTTATCTATAGATCTGCCTCTTCTGGACATTTCATATAAGTGGAATCATATAATTTGTAGACTTTTGAATCTGATTTCTTTCACTTCACATAATGTTAAGGTTCATCCATGTAGCAGGTATCAGTAGGTTGTTCCTTTTTATTGCTGAGTAGTATTCCATCAAATGGATATGCAACTTCTTGTTTAGCCATTCATCAGTGATGGATGGACATTTGGGTTGCTTCCAGTTTTTGGCTAATACGAATAATATGAACATTCATATATAAAAGTTTTTGTGTGGACATGTGTTTTCACTCTCTCGAGTAGATCCCCAGGAGTGGAATTACTGGGTCTATGGTAAGTTAACCTTTTAAGAAATTGAGCATCGAGTTTTAACTGGCAAAAGTTGTGAAATGATTAATTGCCAAGCATAGATTTCTAAAGCAATTATCTGCTCTTCCTTTGTTCGGCACTTAGGTCCTCACTGAACACCAGTATATCTCTTTCACCAAATTGATGAGAGTTTTTTTGCCAAATGCAGAATGAAACCATGCTTTCATCAATAAATGGTCTTCTCTGAGGCATATATGCAGAAGGCAACGGCTTGTCTTGCTCTTTAAAATAACCTTTTACATTGAAGGAGCTTCATTGTGACGAATGGCTGGCAAGTGGCCAGTATTAGTTATTTAAGAACGTTTGTAAAAATTGGAAACAACCTATATGTTGATGATAGAATAATGATTAAATTATTAAACATTTTTGGTCTATCTTTTTTATTTTTTATGAACTTCTCATCAGACATTGTTAATGATATTAGAGATGCAGATCCACTGTAAAGGAAACATGTTTACAATATATTGTAAAATAGAAATCACATCCGCCCTATCTTATAAAAACACGTATGTGTGCCTAAAAAACGTTCAGGTTGGTGGATTTCCAAGTGAAAAGATTATGAACGCTTTTGTCCTTTGTATTTATCTGTATATTCTGGTTTTCTATATTTCTATTTGTAATAAAAATAAATGAAAATAAATTGTGTTTAACTTTTTCAAAGGAATGGCACATGCCTGAGTATTTCATTGTTTTCATGGGTAACAACTTATGTCTCAGAAGTAAAAACATTGTTTCATTCTTTTTGTGCCCCTTCTGAAAGCCAGTTCTTCACCACTCTGCAGAAGCTGCGGAAAAGGATAGCCCAGATAATCCAAAAGTCTTTGGACCAAAAGCTGCAGTGTCTCTCACACAGCATACAGCTATAATGGCTATTTCAGCTAAAAAAAAAAAAAGATAGTATGTGATTCCTTCTCCTACAATGTGCATCAGAAAACCCATTCCTGAATTTGGCACACTTCAGAAACCCCATCCTTGCACTGACAGTTATCCAAGCATCATCACAGCTAATAATTAATTGGTCCTTATTGTGTTTCAGGCATTTTTTAATGCTTTGTCTATTAATTCATCTATTCTTCAAAACAACTCTATGAGATAAGTACTATTATAACCCCTTTATGGCTAAGGAAACTGGTGTTTGGAGAGGTTAAGTAACTTTCCCAAGCTCTCTCAGCAACTCATGGTGCAGCTGGGATTCCAACTCGGTCAGTCAGGCTCTATGTATGTATACTTTATCCATCTTCTGTACCTATACCAAATACTTGTATGGATGACCCTGAAGGTCTGATGCTGCTTCTTCAAGAGAGGTCACAGAAAATCCAGGCATAGAAGCTTTTCAGAAGATTCAACATTAAGTTCAAGCTGACCAATTTGTTGATAAAACCAGATGCCACATTGACAATCGATTTGCCTACTAATCTGTCTCCCAAAATGGTCTGAGCTTGAGTCTACTTTTTAGTTCTTGTGGATCATTGCATTATCCAGTGACTGTGTATTATTTCTTTTTTTTTTTTTTACATTTATCTCCTATATCTCAAAATTGTTTCAATCAAACTCACCCTGGTAGCACCATTTCAGTGTTAAAGATGTCAAAAATCATGTAATGATATTAAGGTCCGTCCCCAACCAGCCCCCTCATCTGCAGCTCTCCATTCATCCTTGGCCCTGATACTTGCAAGTGGCTCCCAAAAGCTTGCATTACAAAGAAAACTTCATCAGGCTGTTTGAAATCTGTTTTGGAAGTGCCAATATATAAGGCACCTTTTTTTAGCTTTTCCCTATGAGAAAAGGGAAATGAGATCCTAAATAACACTGACCCACCCAGGGCCACAAATCCATTCTTTTTGGAGCTTACTTCCTGGAAGCCAGATTCACAATCTGTCTTGCTGTTTTTTTATCTAATTATCCAGCTTTAGATTTTCCTTTCAGAAAAAAATATAAATAAGTGCATACTACCACATTTCCATGGTGATTTTTTTGCTTTCCCTTCTAGAACATTTTTTATATGTTGGAATAAAATGTGTTATATCTCTCTTGACAAATCTGAGCACCCATAGAATAAACTTGGTAGCCCTCCAATACTCACCATCCATGAAATTACATTTTATAACAAACTGTCAATTGATATTCGAGGAAACCTGTGACAATCATTTCTGGCATCACTTGAAATATCAGAAAAAATTCTAAATTATCCATTTAATTCATATAAGATCCTCAGAAAACAAATACTCTCCATCCAAAATGCCTTACATAAGAGGAGACTTGCTTGTTCACATTAATTTCTTAGCAAAGAAGTCTAATCTGAAACACAGTAGAATAGAAACAGATGTTCAATCCACATATGCAGATAAGAATTCTTCACTTGCCTGCTTATCACTAACAGGTGAAGGAAATGCAGTCATCAAGGAAACAAAAGCTTGCCCAAGGGGAACAGAGCCAGGTCACAATTATCCACTGGTTCAGAGTATGAGTGAATTTTCACAATTTCAAAAGGCAAAGAGAAACTGAATACGTTGAAAACTCAAATATACAATTTGAAAATACCATGACAGAGGTAGAGCTAGTCCAACTCACTCGCCTGAAGACAATGCATTTCCTCTTCCCTCAGTTCCAATTCACTTAAATCCACAAATAAATTTTTTCATCCCTTTTTCTTAAGCTGCTGTGTTTCTTATTCTTTTGTCCTAAAGTCCTATCACATCCCTAAGCTTCTGAAGGTGAGGAGAAACCCTAGTTTTGATCAAACTTGAGTCTTTCCTGGTTGTATTTAAGGAAGAATCATCAAGTTAGGATGGATTTGGAGGACAACACTTAACCCGTAGAATGTCAGAAACAGAGCACCAAACTCAACACAACTAAAACCCCAGTGAGCCTCAGCTCCCTAGCACATCTAAAACACAAAACCAAAGTCCCTTTCCTGCTTATCTTGCCACATATCTTGCAAGTGCCATTAGCATGTGGACCCTCAACCAAGCCAGAAATGTTGCATCATTTTAACAGCTCCCTCTCTCATTACCACACACTTTCACTTATTTAAAATTTGACTGCTGAGGATTCCAGGATGACCAAGAAAACAGAACCTCACTGCCTACTCCCGAGCCCCTCTCGGCTCCGCTCCCTGCAGTCCGGCTTCTGCCCCACCACTCCACTGACATGGCTCCAGCCAAGGGCTCCAGCAATCTACTCCAGCCAAAGCCAGCAGTCACTTTTCAATTCACTGGCCTTCTTAGCAGCATTTGATCACTGCGTTCAGTCCTTCCTTCTTGAAAACTCCTCTCTTAGCTTCTGAGACTCCAACCTCTTCAGTATTTCTGACTGCTACTAAGTGAATTCACAGTTGACAATAGTGGAAGAGACAGATTTACAACTGATTATTTGAAACATAAGATGGTAAGAGCTAGGGTGAAAATACGAGCACAGTCTTATGAGAAAAAAAACAGTGGTAAGAGCCGTAAGCTCTACTTTGTGAGACGTGCCAGACTTCACCAAAAAACTTCCCTAAGTCTTAAGCTGAGTGCTGAAGACTGGGCAGGCACTTGCCAGAGGAGAGGGCACATTTCAGGCTAAGGGACCAAATACGTATGAGTGGCAAGGTACAGGAAACCACGGTGTATCAAGCTTACACCCAACTGTGTCTGGCAGCTACCCTTTCCTTTTCAAACTGACCGTCATTCTCCTAATTCAGGCTTTCTGCATCCATCAGTTGAACTACAGCAAAACCCTTCCTCCTACCTCCAATTCCCCTTCCCTTCTGCTGCCGCAGACTGATCATCCCATTCTCTCGGCTAGAAATAAATAAATACAGAAATAAAACCTCCGATGGCTCCCTTCTGCCCAGGAATAATCTTATCCACATTCATACCAAGGCACCCAGAGTGTCCATGGACTCAACCCCCAGTCTAGCTTTTCAGACCCTAACCCCACTCTAACTACAAATCCACTCTTCCTGCTCCCATCACTCTGGACTACTCTCCATTGTCCAGTTTCACCTCCCACTTTCATGCTTCCATGTTTTCACTCATTGTATTAGCTACCTATTCCACAAGAATACTAACAAACCACCACAAACCACAATGGCAAACAACAAGCATTTGTTTACTGCTCACACATCTGGGGTCAGCAGCTAGGTAGCTCTGCCGATCCTGGGGAGACAAACTCACAGCAAGCAGTTTTGCCTCCCACAGGAAGGGCATCTGGCAATGTCTGGAGACATTTTTGATTGCCACAGCTGGTGTGTGTGTGGGAGGGGTAGCGCAATTGGCATCTAGTGGGCAGAGGTCAGGGATGCTGCTAAACATCCTGCAATGGGCAGCCCCCCACAACAAAGAGTTATCCAGAGCCCCAAATGTCAATAGAGCTGCTGTTGAGAAACCCTCTTCCAGGTGTTAACTGGCTGTTAGTGGATCTAGGATGGCCTCTAGGACGGCCTCGTCTGGGACAACTGGGGCAACTTGGCTCTGTCTATGATCTGACCTCTTCCAGCAGGCTAGCCTGGGAATCTCATCATAGTGATGGCAGAGGAGCAAGAATAGGCAGAGTTATGCAAGGCATTTATACGGCCTGGGCTTGGAGCTGGCATAGCATCAACCCTGTCACATTCTATTGCCACAGAAAGTCACAAGGCCAGCCCAGATCCAAAAGGTAGGGAAACAGACTCTACCACTTGCGTGAGAAGAACTGCAGTCACTTGGCAAAGAGTGTGGATACAGGACAGGATGGAGAACTGGTGCAATCAACCATAGTAATTCTGTTCCCTCTGCAAGGAAAAGCCATTTGCCTTTCAGATGCATTTGGAATTATAAAAGTAGTCCCTTCTCTCTGCTCCCTCCTGTTTTCATTTCTCTTTTGGTATTTAAAATATTAAACTTTGTATTACCTGCACTCAGGGCTGATGGACAACCTGTATGCACTAAATCAATAGTCTGCGGCTGGTGCCAGTGTGATTAAGTCTGTTTTGATGAGTTGATGCCTGTGCTGTGCAGTTACCGAAATTCCATTATCTTTTCCCCCATTTGTGTGTCTGTTTGTCTCCCCCACTGGGCTGGAGGGTGACTCACTTGAAGCAAGAATGTCTTCTTTTTTGAGCATTCAGGGCCTGGCACAGAACCTGGCACATCATAGGTATTCAAGAACTGTTTATTTAATAAATAGAATAAATGAATTCACTCACAGAAAGGACAGCGACTATGATGTGAGCTTAGACCTGAGACGTCTGTGATCCGAAGAAGAAAATAGGAAGGGCCTTCTAAGAACTTCCCAAGGTACCAGCTTTCAACTTTGCTAAGGTATCAGAGAATATGGAATTTCATACTGCTTTTTATAGTCTACCATGAAACACTAATATTCTTTCCCATCATAATCGGATCTAAGAATGATGCTGTTGGCAGGAAATATAACCATATTCCTTGGATACACATCCCTTCACTCACACACCAAAAATAATGCTTAAAATAAAATTTATATCTTGGACCACTACCACCACCACCCCATATTGTCATGGGCAATAAATTCACGTGTTTTGTCATCTGCTGGTTCTCTACCCTCACAGCACACTGGAATCACTTGGAGGAGCTTTTATAAAATAACAATGCTCAGGCCCTGATCTAGATAATTTTAAATCAAAAGCTCCCAAGTGATTCTAATATGCAGCCAGAGTTGAGAACTGAAGAGCTAGAGCTCTCCACTAACAGAAGAGCAGTAGCTATCATTGAATGCTTATCAAAAATAAAATAAAATAAAATAAAAATTTGAGAAAAATCTCAACTATCTGTAAGATTTTGCTTGAACAAAAAGGTTCCAGAACTAAGGAACCTTGAATAACACGGGTTAGAGTATAAACAGTGCATCTTACCCATGATTACCTGTAACAGGTGGGATTTGGGGATGGAGGCTCTTTTAGTACTACATTATTTGTTGTTGCTATTGCTTACAAGTTTATAATTTGAAAACTAGATCCATATTGGAAAATATATCTGGAAAAACATCTTAAACTCACCATTTTTCCAAATAAACTGGATTTGAACAATGATTACATATCAGAATATCTACTCTTGAATCCCTTTTATATGAAATCCCTTTTATATTATAATATATAATATATTAGCAAAAGGAATCAAAAGTGGCAGATATGGAGGCATGTGAAGTCTGAAACCAAGTCATAATAGGCCTCATGGCTTCCTTTTTGCTCTCTCTGGAATCACTCAATCTGGAGGAAGCAAGCTGCCATGTTATAATGACACACAAGCAGCCCAATGGAGAGGTTTAGATGGCAAGGAATTGCGACTCCTGCCAACACCCAGCAAAGAACTGAGGCCTCCTGCTTACAGACATACGAATGAGCCATCTCTGAAGTGGCTCCTCCAGCCCTAGTCAAGTCTTCAAACGACTGCAGCCCCAGCCAACATCCTCAAGAAAGACCCTGAGCCAGAACCATCCCAAATTTCTGACTCATAGAAACTGAAATGATAAATGTTGTTTTAAATTGCCATGTATTGGAGTAATTTGTTACATAGCCATAGAAAACTAATACATCATCACAAAACTTTTAACAGTCTTCTTGACAAATTTCTACAAGTGTCCCTTCTGGTATTTATATTGAGTCCCAACCCCTTCCCTATATGCCTCAAGAACACTGTTTTATCAATTATCCCTCTCACAGTTATATAATCAACGCCTCCCTCTCTGCTTCTTTCTCAAAGTTTTCTAATATGGTCAAGTCTCTCACACCCTTAAATATAGAACAAAATGAATCCTACTGCAACGTTATGTTCCCACTTCCCAGCTCTTTACGGCTATCTCCCCTTCTTCACTGTCAAGCACCTTGAAATAATAATCTGCATTCCTACTCTCAGCATTTGCACCTCCCACAAAGTCTTAAACCACTGTAATCACTTAAATAACTCAGCAGTTCACACTGACCTCCTAACTGTTAGTGTCAAAGGACGTTGCCTCTTGAACCCTCTTGACTATCTTACAGGCTCTTCAAATAACACATCTAAACCTGAGCCCTTGCTCTTTCTCCTTACATCACTCCTCTTCCTATGTTCCACCCCCCATTGTCCAGAAATCATACCTAACCCAGCCAACCAAACCAGAAACTTGAGAGCCATCCTCCATGCCTCCATTTCTGTCACCTCCCACCCCCATTCAATCGCTCAGTCTCATCAATTTTATATCCTTAACATCTCGCATATTCATCACCTCTGCTGCTGTTATCATCACCTCTTACTCTATTACTGCAACAACCTCATGGCCTCCCTGCTTCAGTCTTGGCCACCACAATCACTCCCTACCCTGACTAAGGTCATCTTCCCAAAGCAGTATATAACCATGCTCTTTCCCTACTTTTCAGTTATTCCCCATGGCTTATGGATAAAATCCAAACTCCATTAAAACATACTAATGGCAGGTAACACTTGCTGAGCACTTGACTGTAATGTCAAGCCCTTTTATAAGGGCCTTGCATGGAAGGAAGGTGCTGAAAATACCCTTCGCCATTTACAGATGATGAAACTAAGGCACGGAGAGGCTAAGGAACTTGCCCACCGTCTCAGAGATAGTCAATGGCAGGGCCAAGTTTGAACTCAGGCTGTCTGACTCCAGAGCCTGGGCCTTTTTAGTCCCAGAACCACACCCTAAAGCCTGGTACTCAAGGCTCTCACCAGTATGACCCAGCATCCTCTCTCCCAGACGTTATGCTCTAGCTCAGCTGCTCAATGCCACACACCTTCATGCCTCTGCTCAAGCCACTCTCACCAGCTGGAAGGCCCTTCTCCAGTCCTCACTCTCACCTCTCCTCATCCTTACCTTCCCCATCCAACTGAGATCCCTGGCTCATTTTTCCAGATTCAACCCAATACCCATCTCCTCAGTGATGCTGATCCTAACCAAGGAGAAAGGTTCACTCCTTCCTTTGCAGCCCCAAAGAAACCTGCTTGGACTTGTTTCCTAACACTTTGTGACAGACTGGAGTACTGTTCAGAAAATATTCGCTCCCCTCCCACTGTGAGCAGAGTATCTTTCCCTGCCCCACTGACTTTGGACTTGGCCACACCACTTGCTTTGGCAGCGGAATGTGAGTAGACATGATGCAAGCAGAGACTTTAAATGTCACTGTGTGGTTTGGCTTAGCTCCGGCACACCTGCCATTCACTGGCCATGGAGAAAGCAGGCCCCAGGTAGCCCTTACCCCATGGAGAACAAAGAGACACAGGAGACTGGCCTGAAGCAGAACCACCCCACCTAGCCTTGGACCCACGAGCAAGAAATAAAAATACCAACTCCTATCTGCCACAGAGTTTTGAGGTGGTGTCTTACATTGCATTATTCTATCAATAGCTGACTAATATAGACTTGGAACTCTTAGTTTCATGTGCTTGTTTACAGGTTTTGGGGGCTTAGAACATTCAGAGTTCATAACAGATTTTTTAATTGAGATATAATTCACATGCCGTAAAATTCACTCTTCTAAAGCAAACAATTCAGAGTTTTTTTAGTAAAGTCACAAAGTTGTGCAACCATCACCATTATCTAATTCCAGAACATTTTCATAACCCCAAAAAGAAACCCAAAAATTAGCAGTGTCTTAGTAGACTTTTGTAAATAACTTAATGAATGAAGATGTAAAAACATTCTTAGAAGAACTCTTATTCCAAGTTGGCATGATGATATAAACATTTTGAAAAAAAATATAT
>JAQZBX010033849.1:0-25217 GCA_029593785.1 Cabassous unicinctus
ATATTTAAATTTCCAGAAATAAGCCTTACATTCTTTAAATATGTATGGTTTATTGAGGTAGGCCTTCTCACTTCCCAACTTTTTTTTTTTTTTGATAACATGTTTGTTTGTTTTTTATTTCTTTTGTTGTTGTTGTTGTTGTTCTTCCCCAGGAATTAAAAGTCACAGTCAGATAACTGTAATTTGGGGTCACAAAACCCAGCTGACGACCCTAGAATTTTAGAGTAAGAAGAAACCCTATTCATTACTTAATCCAGTGAGTCTCTGTGCTTCTATGTGCATAGGAAGGTCTTCAGCCAAGAAAATAATTGTCTCCTTCAATGAATGCTTTAGCAGTTTTGTTGGAGGCAAGGGATATGGCCAGTAACCCTTGGAAACCCTTCATTTTTCCTGACTTAATTTTTTTTCCTTATTGTGGTAACATACATAACACATAAAATTTGTCTTTTGAGCCATATTTAAGCGTGCAATTCAGTAGCATTAATTACTTTTACAATGTTTTTACTACCATCACTGCCTTCCATTATTAAAATGTTTTCATCACATAAAACAGAAACTATTTACCCTTTAAGCAATAATTGTCCATGTCTCTTTCCTTTAGCGCCCCTGGTAATTTCTAATCTAATTACTGTCTCTATGAATTTACTTATTCTAGATATTTCATGTAAGCAGGATCATATATTATTTGTCCTTTTGTGTTTGGCTTATTTCACTTAGCATAATGTTTTCAAGGTTCATCCAAGTTGTAGCATGTATCAGACTTCATACCCTTTTATGGCTGATTAATATTGCATTGTGTTTTCGTCTGCTAAGCTGCCAAAATGCAAAATACCAGATATGGGTTGGCTTTTCAATTGGGATTTATTAGCTTACAAGCTTACAGTTCTGAGGCTGAGAAAAATGTCCAAATCAAGGCATCATCAAGTGACGCTTCCTTGCCGCTGATGGCAATGCTGGACTCCTCTGTCACATGGCAAGACACATGGTGGCATTGGCTGGGTTCCCCCTTCTCTTCTGGATTTCGTTGCTTCCAGTTTCTTGCTTCCATGGTTTTCTTCATATCTCTCTCTCTGTATTCATCCCATTTATAAAGGACAATAGTAAGAGGATTAAGACCCATCATGGGCCAAGCCCTAACCTAAGAAATCTAATCAAAAGACCCTACCTATAATAGCTTCACACCCACAGTAATGATTAGCTTTAACTATTCTAGGGCCCACAGAGCTTCAAACCATCACACATTGTATGGATATCATTATCGATAGATACTTGGGCTGTTTCTACCTTTTGGCTATTATAAATAATGTTACTATGAACACTGGCATGCAAGTATCTGAATCTCTGCTTTCAATTCTTTAGAGTATATACCTAAAAGTAGAAATGCCATGTCATATGATAATTCTGCTAAACTTTTTGAGGAGCCAACAAATGACTTTCCAAAGCAGCTGCGTCATTTTACACACCCATCAGCAATGCATGAGAGTCCTGCTTTCTCCATATTCTTGCTGTGGCAGTTTGAGATTATTTATGAATTCCAAAAAGAGAGATTATGTTTGTAAACTGGCCTGTTCCTAAGGCGTGAGACCCTTTGATTGCATTAGATACAGCTGACATGACTTTTATTAAATTATGTTAAGATTAGGGATTTTATTCGACCATATCAGCAGGCTCTAACTCAGTTGAGTCCCTGCCCCCTTCATGGGCTATATAAACAGGCACTGATTCAAGAAGGCACAGGAAGAAAGAGAGCTCCATAGACATGTCAGAGGAGAGAACTTTGATCCTGCGGCTCCAAGAAGAAAGATGAGCCTTTTGCCTGATAGTTTGTAGCTGAAGAGAACAGAGCAGCTGAGATGAGGAAGCCTGCAAAGAAACAAACCCTATGCCACCCTATAGCTGAGATCAGAAGAAGCTGGGCCCATGGAGCCTAAGAGGAAGAAGGAAGGAGAGACCAGGCCTGCCATCTTACTTCAACACTTGGCAACTGACTTGGGTGAGAAAGTACCTCTTATAATACCTTGAGATGGATTCTTTAGGGCCTTGTAACTATAAGCTTTTACCCCAAATAAATACCCTTTGTAGCAGTTTGATATTGTTTCTGAATTCCAAAAATAGATATTGGATTATGTTTGTAAATTGATCTGTTCCTCTGGGTACATTATATTGTATTGGATTCAGAGGTTTCACTCTTACTTGATTAAATTATGATTAAGGCTTTGATTGGGCCACATCAGTAGGACATTTAGTCCTCACCCCCTTGGTGGGTAGGGACTCAGAGAAAACAACAAGGCAGATGAGTTAGTTGGAGCTTTAGTGCCGGAGCCCCGGGAAGTAAATACACAGAGAAGCAGATATGTGAGGAAAGAGAGAAGGCTCCATTAGACACGGCAGAGGCCCCAGGAAGAGAGATGATCGGTTCGCCTGATAGTTTACAGCTGGCCTTGTGGAGCGAGCAGAGCAGCTGAGCCCAGAGAGAAAGGAGGCTTGGGAGAGAGACGAGACTTATCCCAACCTACAGCTGATATTGGAAGAAGCTGGGACCACAGAGCCTTAAGAGGGAGAGGAAGTCTGAACCCTTGCAGACGTTGGCAGCCATCTTGCTCCTACATGTGGCAACAGACTTTGGTGAGGGAAGTAACTTACGCTTTATGGCCTGGTAACTGTAAGCTTCTACCCCAAATAAATACTCTTTATAAAAGCCAACAGATTTCTGGTACTTTGCATCAGCACATTTTTGGTTGCCTAATACACTTGCCAAAACTTGTTTTTTTTCCTGCTTTCTTAATAATAGCTAGATTAGTGGGTATGATGTAGTTTCTCAATGTATTTTTTAAAGGGAAAAAAAACAAATTTATTGACACATAATAATAAAGCATAAATCCATCCAATGTGTACAATCAATGGCATTGGGTATTTATTAGTGTTTTATATAATTTCAATGTTTTTAAATTTATTGAAACTTGCCTTGTGATCCAACATATGGTCTATCTTGGAGAAGGATCCATGAGCACTTGAAAAGAATGTATATTCTGCTGTTTTAGGGTGCAATGCTCTATAAATGTCTGCTAGGTCTAGTTCATTTATCATGTTATTGAAGCTCTCTATTTCTTTGTTTATCCTCTGTCCAGGTGTTCTATCTAATACTGAGAGTGGTATATTGAAGTTTTCAACTATTAATGTAGAGACATCTATTTCTCCCCTCGGTTTTGCCAGGGTATGCTTCATGTATCTTGGGGCACTCAGGTTAGGTGCATAAATACTTAGTATAGCTATTTCTTCTTAGTGAATTGCCCCCTTCTATTAATATATAATGACCTTCTTCATCCCTTATAACAGTTTTGCATTTAAAATCTATTTTTTTCCAATATTAGTAATGCTACTTCAGCTATTTTTTGATACTATTTGCATGGAATATCTTTTTCCAGCCTTTCACTTTTAATCTGGTTGTGTCCTTAAGTCTGAGGTGAGTCTCTTGTAGATAACATATAGATGGCTCATATTTGTTTATCCATTCTATCAGTCTATGTCTTTTGATTGAGGTGTTCAAGCCATTAACATTCAATGTTACTACTGTAAAGGCATTACTTACTTCATCCATTTTGTCCTTTGGCTTTCTGTTGTCATACCATACTATTGTCTGCTATTTTACCCTTTAATTTACCCTTCCCAATAGCCTTCATTTCTACACTCTTGTTGAAATCTCTCACCCTTGTTTTTTCTTTTCAGGCTGCAGCACTCCCTTTAGTATTTCTTTTAATTCTGGTCTTTTGGTAACATATTCCGTCAGTTTTTTTCTGTGAAGATTTTGAACTCACCCTCATTTTTGAAGGACAGCTTTGCTGGATACAGAATTCTTGGCTGGCACTTTTTCTCTTTCAGCACCTTAAATACATCATACCACTTTCTTCTTACCTCCATGGTTTCTGTGAGAGGTGGGCACTTAATCTTATTGTGGTTCTCTTGTATTTGATGCTTTGCTTTCCTCTTGCTGCTTTCAGAATCCTCTCTTATCTCTGATATTTGTCATTCTGAATAGTAGATTCTCAGGGTAGGTCTATTCAGATTTATCTCTTTGGGGTGCATTGTCCTTCTTGGATATTAATATTTATGTCCATAAGGGTTGGGAAATTTTGGGTCATTACTTCCTCAAATATGCTTTCTGCATCCTTTCCATTCTCTTCTCAATCTGGGACACTGATAATGTGTATGTTTGTGTGTTTCACATTGTGATTCAATTCCTTGAGCCCCTGTTCTTTTTCTCCATTCTCTTCTCTTTCTGTTCTCCTGTCTTTAACAGTTCAGAGGTCTATCTTCAAAATCACTAATTCTGTCTTTGAGCATTTCAAATCTGTTCTTATGTGCCTCTAATGTATTTTTAATCTCATCTATTGTGTCTTTCATTCCCATATGATCTGTTACTTTTCTTTGCAGGCTTTCAAATTGTTCTTTATGCTCAACCAGTGTCTTGTTAATATCTTTTGTCTCTTTAGTCATTTTCTTTCAATTCTTTAACTTGATTTAAGAGAGTTGTGTGATTATCATTGATAAATTGTCTTAAATCCTCTATCTCCTCAGGATATTTGGTTTGTTCCTTTGGCTGGGCCATGTCTTCCTGCTTCCTAGTATGGTTTGTAAGTTTTTGCTGATGTCTAAGCATCTGAATATGTTGGTGAATTTACTCTGATGGCCAATTTCTCTCTCTTGTCTATTTTTTTTTAACAGCTCTTCTTTTATATTTGATTCGATGTATTATAAGTGTTTAAATTTGCTCAGCTTAAGTTTTGAAAATCATACCAGGGACTCACTAATGGGGTACAGATTTTCTCGCAGGGTTAGGGTACAGAGAATACCAACAGCAGTTTTTGTCCTTGCAATTTCCAGACTGGCAAGCAGATGGTGTTTGTCGGCACACCGTTCCATGGAGGTGTATCTCTCCATTTTCCTGTGTTTTAGTCTGGCCAGACTGGAGATTCAAAGTGGTCTCTGCCGGCTGAATTCACTGAATTTGATTTCCCTGACTCCCCCACCCTTTCCCTTGTAACAGCTGACAGGGAGGAAGATGTCTTTTCCCCTCTCAGTTGTCTGTAGTGAGCCATGGGTTTTACCCCAGCTTACTGTCTTGGGGATCGTGGAGGGGAGCCCTTCCCAGCTGCCACAGGGGTTTGGTAACTCACATTTGTTGTTTCAGGTTCTTTGTCTCTCCATCCCTCTCCCTCCTGGGAGTTCTGAAGCACTGCCCTGGTCTGTTAACCCCCAAAGCAGCTCCCTTGGCCAGCTTGTGGCTCTTTCTTCATTGTTTTCGTGAATGAGTTTAGCCTTGCCTGTCTAATCTGCTGCCATCTTCCCACAAATCCCTCAATGAGGTTTTGATTTACATTTTCCTAATGGCTAATGATGTTGAGCACCTTTCATATGCTTATTGGCTATTTAAACAACTTCTTGGAATGCTTGTTCTAGTTCTTTGCCCATTTTTCAATGGGTTATCTATTCGTTGTTGAAAGTATTCTTTACGTATTCAGGATATTAAATCTTTATCAGATATTGGTTTTCAAATATTTTCTCCCAATATGTAGGTTGTCTTTTCACTTTCTTGATAATGCTGTTTGAGGCACAAAAGTTTTGAATTTTGATGAAGTACAGTTTATCTACTTTTTTCCTTCATTGTTCATGCTTCTGGTATTTCATCTAAAAATCCATTACCTAATACAACATTCTGAAGATTTTTCCCTTTTGTTTTCTTCTAAGACCTTATGGTTTTGGCTCTTATATTTTGATATTAGATTCGTTTTTTAGTTAATTTTATTTAATTTAGGTGGGAGGTGTAGGGGTCCATTTATTTCTTTTGTATGTGAAATATCCAATTTCCCGGACCATTTGCTGAAGAGACTATTCTTCCCCCATTCTTTCCCCGTTCCCCAACTTTTAATAATATTGGTTTTCACATCATAATTCTTATCTATAGTAAATTATGAAAGAATTGGAAATAAGGGCTTATTATAGAAAACTTTTTGAATTGATAATGATGGTAAAAAATAGAACAGAAAGGAAATGGAATTAATTAGAAAGAGAAGGGTGAGAAGGATGAGAAAGAAAAAAGGAGGAGGAGGGAAAGGAGAAGAGGAAAATGAAGTTGAAGAAAAAGAGGAGGAAAAGGAGAAAGAGGAGGAGGAGGAGTGTGACATGCCTTTGTGTGAAGTTGTAGAGTTCTCATGATCCATGAGGTGACATTCTGACACAAAGCCACACTTATATGGCCATTGGTAATCATCTAGTAGCTGAGAAGGTGCTAGAGTTGCACTTTTCAATATGGCAATTATTAGCTATATTTAGCTGTTGAGGACTTGAAATGGGGTTGATTTGAACTGAGATGAGCTGTATCTTTAAAACCATACTTAATTTTGAAGACAAGAAAAAAAAAGTAAAATTTTTCAGTAGTCATTTATATTTTGACTACAGGTTGAAATTATAATATTTTAAATTACATACATATTTCAATTCCTAGACTAGTCTTCTGAAAAAGTAAGATTCAATAAGTGATCAATTACTTGTAGGAAGTAATGACAGCTAGTAACTAATCAGAGTGGGTGAAGATGACCTTGAGAGTCAATCCAAAGTTCCAAGTCAGTGGTGAATATGTGATGGTCAAGAGGCTAAGTCAGGAAAAGGAGCATTAATTCGAATATCAAAGGGGCCAATCAAGCTAATGAGAGCTCAATGATGGCCAGAGGGGGAGGTTGCCATGGACTCCATCATTCTGTCATTCATTGAGCATATTTCCACTGAAAGCCTACTCTATGCTAAACACAGGTTAACTCAAGGTATAATGGGACCACAACAAGCACAGTCATTTTGGAGCTTATATTCTACTGGAAGAGACAGATATTAATTAAATAATCACAAAAACACCAGACTACAAACTCTAACAAAGGTCAAGTACAGGTGTTTTGAGAAGTTAGGGAGTTCAAATTAGACCTGTTAAGAGAAAAATTGCAATTATGACTGAACCCCTCCCCCTCTCTCAGGGCCAAAATATTTGTGGGTCAGGAGAGATCTTTAAGGAATGCATGTGGCTTTTCTAACAAGAATAAAAATTTCCCTTCAACAGTTCCTTAAGCTTGGCCCAATGGTTTCTATAAAGTATAAATGGATAAACTGGCATATGTGAGCATATGTGCATTGGTATATGTATGTCTATGTGTGTTTGTGCATATGTGTTTTCCCAAACATACAAACTGCTAAAAGAAATAAAACAGAATAGAATTACTAGCTAAGATTTAAAATGGAATTGGTAGGTAATTCTGGAGGTTACTCTTACACAGGTCTCAGTCAGATATCCCAAACTGTCAAAGTATGCAAAGTCTCAAGCAACAGTGTTCCTCAAAGCCCTAAGGAGATCCAGATACCATAAATAAACCACAACATAAAGAACTCAGTTAACTATCTCACCTGAAAGACAATTTGAGTACCCCAAATATCTACCAACCATAAACAACTTGTCTAATCTTCTTTTCCTTTAAAGACCTTTGTCTGGAAATGCCAAGTTGGGACATAATTTGGGTTACTACCTGAATCTGTGCTCCCTGAATTGCAATTCTAAAACCCCAAGTAAATGCCTTTATTGCCTTGCAGCTTAATTTGTTATTTCTCAGTTGACAAAACCAAGCTGCTGGTAAAAGCTAATTGAAAATATTCTGCTAACTAGTTAGCCAGATAAGTTCCTTTTCTCTCATTTTAACCCAAAACCTAGTCCATATTGTAAAATACTTCTAATACTCCACTAATTCAAGTGCAATGCAATGTGAAATCGAAAATTTGACTTTTTATAATATAAAACTAACTGAAGGTAGAGATGATATCAGGCTTACCCTGATTATTGACCTTCCTTCCCTGATACTTCAGCAATATGGCCTTTGTTTCCAGACTGATTACCAAAGTGTGCTAGTTATTTCCTGCTTCAGACAGTGGGGATGGGGTGGGTTCAGAGAAGGGAGGGCTTTCCCACGGCATTGATCTCTAAACTGATTAGAAAGGTGAGTAGAATCAAGTAAAGGCTGAAGGGCTAGGGAGAGGGAAAAGCATTCCAACCTGAGGGAATAAATTTGCAAAAGCTCTCAGTCTGGAGATAGAAAAGTTCCTTGCAGGAACTAAAAGAACAGTAAGGCTGGAGCCAAGAACAAGGGGGAGTCTAGAGATCATAGGGAGCCTAATAAGCTATCTTAAAGATTTGAGTCATTTTCCAAAAATTAAACAAAAGCCATTACAGGTTATAAAAGGCATATGGATTTGTTTTAAGAATAGATTGTTCAGGCTGTGGTGTATAGAATGGATTGGAGGCAGCAAGAGTAAAAGCTCTGAGATCAGGGAACGGTCCACTGCAGGGGTGTGATAATGGTAACTTGGGCTAATGGGAGATGGTGGATATGAAGACAAGAATGATATTCAGTGTGATTTCATAAGAGGAAAAAAAACAGAATGAAGTTTATCAAGGAACAGATATTGTTACTGAGCAAGAACTTGCTGCCTGATTTGCATAGAGGTCAATACCTATGACACTGGAATTTTGAGGGAAAAAAAAGGAGCTTTAATGCAGGGTCGACTGGCATGGAGACAGGAGTTATAGATCAAATCTGTCTCCCCAGTCTGAGAGTTAGGCACAATTATATGGGAATGGAAGGTGAGAGGTGGGGACAGAAGTGGGAAGGCATAGTCCAATTGGTTACAGAGTTGTTCATATATAGTAGAGTGGATTTTAGGCTGGATCTTCCTTACTGAAGGATCTCTCACATTTGATCTGCTTCCAATGTCTCCTTGTCCTCATAATCTTGGTTCCAAAGGAGGTGACCTCTGCTCCTGGTGTCTCAAAGGCCATCTAAAGGACAATAGTCAGTGTTTTCTGCACATACTCAGGTTTTATGACTGCAGTTAAACAAGCTCAGAAGAAAAGGTTATAGGAATGGAGGATACCTCCACAAACCAGTTTTTCCTGCCTCAGCTTTCAGTATTAGGCATTTGCTGGAAAGACCATAAGCCTTTTCATGATTACCTCTCCTTCTTTCTCTGGGAAATAAGCAAGATTGGACAGATCCAAATTTGCTCATAATTCTCAGGAATTCCTTATGAGATGTTGTAGATTGACCTTGTAAAACTGCAATATAGACTTTTGTTTTTGGAATATTCCAGAATTCCATAGGTCTTAATTTTCAAAAAGAATTGCCCATTTAAAATGACTTCACAGGCATTCAGGCACTGATTGCTGCCCCTGTAGCAGTTTGTTTATGCCTCTTATTATAGCCCTTATGTTTTACTGTAATTATTTAATGTCTTTGTATAGCACTAGATGCTGGCTTCTCAAAAGGAACCATTTATCATTTAGCTTTGTTTTCCCAGCATCTAGAACATCATTGACACCTGATCAATACTGAGTAAATGAGTAGTAAGTGAACTATTACATTGAAGGTACACCCACATTCTGTAAAAAGCACTCAACCTTGTCCACTATTTCTTGACTTGGGGAGAACTACATACTAGAGCAGTAGCTCTCAAAGTATAGTCCCCAGAGTAGCAGAAGCAGTATCATCTGGGTTCTTGTTGGAAGTGCACATCCTCAGGCCCCACTCCCCACCTGTTAATCAGCATCTCTGGGCTTGGGCACTCCAAGTTATTCTGGTGCAAATTAATATCTAAGTACCACTGCTTTTGAGTATTGCTTCAATGGAAAGTAAGCCAATTAAATAAGGTTTTTTAAAAGTCAGGCCGGTATAAAAGGATTCTAGTAGCCTCTTTTAGGATCTTCTATCAATCCTTCCTCCAAATAATTTTTATAAGCTTCAGGAAGACTGTGGGGTTTCCTTGTTTGTTTTTGTTTTTGTTTTGGTATTAAATTTCTGATATGCAAACCTGTCTATGCCAGGGGGCAAACTTTTTCTGTAAAGATCCAGAGAATAAATATTTTAGTGGCCCTATGGTCACTGTCATAACTATTCAACTCTGTGGTAGTAGTGTGGCAGTAGGCAGTGCATAAATGAGTGGTTGTGGCTGTGGTCTAATAGAAGTTTATTTATGGATGCTAAAATTGCAGTTTCATATGACACAGAATATTCTTTTGACTTTCTTCAACTACTTAGAAAAGTGAAAAACATTCTTAGCATTCTTGTTGCTCTGTGGAAAACAGATTTGGAAGGGAACAAAAGAGTGGGGAGATGGATAGAAGACTGGAATGTGTGCGGGGGGGGGCACTTCAGATATCATTAGATCGAAATACTTATAGTATAAATCTTAGTGAAACAAACTGATTTCCCAAGCCCAAACATATAATCCTTTGTAGAATTTAGCAAAACATTCAACTGGAGAATCTGAGAATCCTTTGGAGGCAGATGCAGTGAGATTTGATCTAAATACAGAACAAAATCTTCAAGGAAGGTGATAAAAACCTTCATTCGACATTATCCATCAGCTAAAGAATTATATTCTTTATATGAATGTAGACAGGAAAAGGAACTTTAAATAAGTAGATAGACCTCATGACTGAATAAGCTTTGATAGTTTTCTATCAGTAATGATAGTTTTTTTTTTCCTATTACTAGAGGCATCTATTTAATAATATAACTTATTAGTAGATCTGTCTAAATTGATATTGAAAAGACAATTAAAACTGGCACTCAGTCTACAACCACCACTAGATGTTGTAGGTTGGACTGTATTGAACATCATTTTTTTTACAAGGTGTACTTTTAACATTGGGGGCATAAATGTTAATTAGAGTAATGACTTCACTCAGCAATTTCCTTTTTATGAGGGCCATTTGAATCAGCTTTCTCTCCTCCACATAAAAGGGTAAATCCTTATTAATTTAGGTGATTACCTCACAGGAATGAATAGTAAGTGAAAACAATACCATAGGCTTGGCCTAACATTTCCTCCTCATTACTCCATATCACTCTTAAAGCAATATCAGGGAGAGAACATTTTAAAATTCCCTTCTAGAGGGATTCACGTGTCACCACTGTTCTTCCCCAGCAACCTTCTTAGGTTTAGAAAACCGATAGCATATTTGGAAGTTTTACTCAAAAAATTAATATTGATGAAGAATAAGGATTATGGGCTTTTTAGCTGATACCTTTATGTAATAATACTAGGAATTCAGTGCTATTAACTGAGGTAGATAATTGTCAAAGTAAGATTTATACTAATCAATTGAAGCATTGCTTAGAAAGAAAGAAAAAATAACCCCAAACAAATCCTTATGCTGTTCTCTTACATTCATGTAACGAGCAACCAATAGGCTCAGAGTGACCAAGAGTTTCAAGAAACAATCTCTGTGCTTTGGGCTGGAGGCAGCGAGCTGAAATTCATGAATTACAAACTCTTCCAACAAGAGCCCTTAATGCCTCCAGGGACTGGGAATGGAAAATGAAACTTTTTACCCAAAGGTCATTGGCTCCAATCTGGCTTAAACTGGTAGTGACTAAAAGTTATTATCCATAGACAGCTGTTCAGCAAGTGCTACAAAATGAATTGGTGGTTTCAGTGTAATTTCTAAAAGACAGGTGTCTATGTCATGGAACTCACAATTACCTCAGGCTCCAAGGTAGATAGTTTTAGATAGGAGTCAAGACATTGACTGAAAGGAGCTATTCCTCCACCTTCCAGCCTTTATAAATAGTCTTTTTAGAATGGATCAGTCAAAAGTTTTTAAAGTAATGGGGAAAAGTATTTGTTACCTGCTTGTCTGTCATTTGTAAGGTGGGGTTGCATAACTATAATCTCCCCATATATCCCTGTCTATGTTTAAATAAGATGTCGTTGATTTTAATGGGAAATGCTTGGAGAAGATTTTGAAAAGATACTTGAGACTTTTGCTAATCTAAGTGTGCTCTGAAGACCAGCAGCTTCAGCGCCAGCATCACCTGGGAGCTTATTAAAATTGCAAACTCTCAGAATCTGCATTTTAACAAGATCTTCAGGTTATTCAGATGCACAGTAAACTTTGAGGAGAGCACTGTGTGTTGAAGACGTGCAGCTGCTCACTGAACACAGAAGTACTCAGTAAACACGTTGATGACAAAAGTAAAGATGTGAATACTGATTTTCCATATGTTAATTTCATAATCTGGTATCTACGGCTGTTTGTGTTACTTATGTTTCCACTTACTGCCATTAAAATTCCCTGCCTCTTTATTGTTTTAGCACCTATTAGACTTTAAGCTCCTAGAGGGCAACCAACTCCACATTCCTTTTGAGGCCACTTTAGATCTTATCGATTAACCAAGAGAACTTGAAATTATGTCTTCCTCACCTTATGTTAAAGGAAGTGATGCCAAATAATCTTATTCTCATGCAACACTAATTTTAAACAGACTGTGTTTATCTGAGAGGCCTGAAGAGCTATTATGATGCCTGGATCATTAACTAGCAGTAAATTCTAAACTACAGTTTAATGACATTGATGGTCAAGTACATGGTAACAGTATTTTGTCCACTCTACTAAACTTGTAACAGCTACAAAATTAAATAGACCAATTTTCAAAATGACTTTGTGTAGAGCATATCAATAATTAATACATTATATTAAACTTAGTCAACATGAATTAAGGGGAATATATTTAAGATATGCATTGTTATTTATTTTATAAATGTTTATGGCCACTACTATCAATTACTATAAAAGGAAAATCTAAAATGTATTAACTTTACGATACTAATAAATCATGTCGCCTGAAGCTTAGTTGCTCCTAGGATTTCCCATATAAAAATAAGCAAACAAAGAGTTCAATAATGTATGAACAGGGAAGCGGGTGTGGCTCAATCGATAGAGCTCCCGTTTACCATATAGGAGGCCCCGGGTTCGCTTCCCGGGGCCTCCTTGTGAGGGCAGGCCGGCCCGTGCGGCGTGGTGGGCTGATGCGGCAAGACCTCGCAGCAAGGGGGAGATAAGCAGACACAGAAAAAACGCATAGCAAATGGACACAGCAAACACAAGCAGCAAGGGGGGGATAAATGAATAAATAAATAAATCTTAAAAAAAAAATAATAATGTATAGACATTTCCCCCAACACACATCTTATTGCTGTATTCAAATTATTAAAAATAGAGATGTCCATATGTTTGGGTACCCAAGAGCCAATAGGTGTTCATCCTTAGGAAGCTCTGAAATCAGACAGAACCAAATGTGAATTGTCATTTCACCATTTATTAGATGGGTTAGCTTGGGCAAGTTCCCCTAAAATCTCTGAGCCCATATATCAATATTTTGTTTTTAATTGAATATAGTAAAACCTCATTTTTAAAACTGTTTTGAGCATTTATTGAGATTAACTCAAACAAGTTTTTTTGGCAGTTAAGAAGTACTTCATGGATGTTTACTACTAACCTCTACTACTACTATTTGTACTACTTCTAGTACCTATACTATTACTACTTTACTGTTACTACCACTGCTGCTACTACTTCTACTACTACCACAAGTACTATTACTATTACTACTTCCGGTACAATATTTGCTTTACAGATTTAAAAATAACTGAACATATAAAATTCACTCCTACATGGTTCACCAGGTAACATCCAAACATATTACTCTAAACTAAAGAAAAATTTAAAGATATACAAACCAGCAGATATTAAATTATCTTCTGTATTAAAGCTAAAGATTATCAATTATAGCTTAATCTAATGTTGGTCTTTCTTTAGGCCTAAGAAAATTAAATATTTGATTGTACTGATTAGGATACTGCCAACAACCATTGCTCCCTGCAGCCTTTCCCTTAATAAAGAGGAAATAAATATGCTTTTGTCACAACAGTTGTTATAGAGCCTGATCTTGTTCCTTTATCCTAGAAGTAGTATAACCCAGGATGAAGAGCATAACTCATGGACTTAGACAAATGTGGGCTAAAATCTGGGCTCTAACGTGTGGCAGATCTAGAACCCTGGGCATGTTATAACATCTGCAAAACAAGGATAATAATAACAGTACCATCCACGCTGAGTTGGTACAAAGATTAAATTTGATGTTGCATGCTTTGATATAACACTCAACATTATGTCTTGCAAATGGTTAACTGATAAATGTTATTATTATTTCCTAAACCTTAAGTATTAAAAAGGGGGCAGAGGCTCTGCCTGGGTGATGTGTTCACTTAATCGTAATCTCAATGGAGCATACATTTCAATGGCCTGATTTTAGGGACTACTGAGGAGCCCAGCCTGCCTCAACCATTTAGACCGACTATTCTTTCACTTGCCCTACATCATGGTAATCTACTGACTTCCTAACTCTTATCTCAAACTCATTGATTTAGCCTTCAGAGTTAGAAAGTGCCTTGACCAACCATCTAGTCCAAACTCTCATTCGAGGCATTCCCTTTAAAGCCTGCTTTCCCAGTGTTCATTCAGCCTCTGTTTTTTCTTCCCTTTATTAGAGAAGTTGTGAGTTTACAGAACAATCATGCATAAAATACAGGATTCCCATATACCACCCCACCAACACCACCTTGCGCTGGTGTGGAACATTTGTTACAATTGATGATAGCACATTTTTATAATTGTACTATTTATTAAAGTCCATGGTTTAACTTAGGAATAGTTCCGTGGATTTTTTTAAAAATATTTTATTCTGTTACCATATATACAATCTAACATTTCCCATTTTAATCCTATTCAGATATACATTTCAGTGCTGTTAATTGATTGTATTCACAATATTGTGCTACCATCACCTCTGTTTTAACTTTTCCAATATCGGAAAATTCACTATATAATTAAGCAACCAATTCCATTACAGGATAGCTCTGAATTATGAGAAACGTCTTCCTCCTGTGAACAAAAATCTTTTTTCCCTGATACATAAAACTAATGATACTGTTTTGGCATTTGGAGCAGAATAAAATAAGTCTGATGACTATTCCACGCTATGGAGATTCACATATTTCAAGATTGCTGTCATGTCTTTATTCTTATAATGTAGTGGAGGACAGAACTGAATCCAATACTAGGGACATTGTTTTACCAGTGCAGAAAACACTATGGATCTTTTAAAACCTCAGTTTCTTCGAGGAAAAAGATTTCTCCTATCACTTTCTGTATTAGCCAAAGGGGTGCTGATGAAAAATACCAGAAATCTGTTGGCTTTTATAAAGGGTATTTATTTGGGGTAAAAGCTTACAGTTACCAGGCCATAAAGCATAAGTTACTTCCCTCACCAAAGTCTATTGCCACGTGTTGGGGCAAGATGGCTGCCAAGAGTTCAGGCTTCTTGGGTTCCTCTTTTCCCAGGGCTCTGTTTCTCTCCAGGCTCAGCTACTGTGCTTTCTCCACAAGGCCAGCTGTAGACTATCAGGTGAACGGCTCTGTCTCTCTCCCCAGGGCTTCTGCCATGTCTAAGGAGCCGTCTCTATTCCTCTGTGTTCTTCTCCTGTGTGTGCACTTCCTGGGCTCCAGCTCAAAACTTAGCATCAAAATTCCTACTCTCTTCTCTGCCATATAGTTTTCTCTGTGATTCCCTGCCCACCAAGGGGTGGAGACTCAACATCCTACTGACGTGGCCCAATCAAAGCCCTAATCATAATTTAATCACACGAAGGTACAGACCAGTTTACAAACATAATATCTATTTTTGGAATTCATAAACAAGGCCAAACGACCGCACTTTCTATCAACAAATTGCTAATAACTTTGAAACACTTTTATGAGCATCATAAACTACAATAGTGAGGTTTATGTTTTAGAGGTCCAGTTTGGAAGGACTGTCAGTAAGCAAAAAGACCTGAATCCTGAGAAAGAGAAAAGCTGGCAGATGAGAGTGGACCTAGAACTATCAGCTAGACCTTGGTGTTCTCCTGCTGAACATTAACAAACACCATCAGACAATACCATGGATCAAGACAAAACAATACCACTCCATAAGCATGAATGAACACAAACAAACACAACATATCCAAACCATAAACATGACCAAGTCCCCAATCTTGGCTAATATGAGTGTCTACTGCAACTTTACCAAAGACAACATCCTCCTCCCTTCGTTCCTTCTACCTAGATAAGAATTACTTAGATGCCCAATCATAAAATTAGCCCTGCTTCCTCACATCATCCAATCCAGTGCAAAGCCCTGCTTCTTTAAACCCTTCTCAAAATTACCTCATGCAGGGAAGTGGATGTGGCTCAAGTGATGGAGCTTCTGCCTACCACACGGGAGGTCCTGGGTTTGGCTCCCGGTGCCTCCAAAAAGAACAAGCAAGACAGCGAGCTAACACTATGGGCTGGCACAGTGAGCTGATGCAACAAGAGACACAAGGAAAAAAACAATGAGAGACACAACAAAGCAGGGAGCAGAGGTGGCTCAAGTGATTAGGCACCTCCCATGATTTGGTTCCCTGTGCTTCTTTAAAGACAAGCACACATCGAACAGACAGTGCATGCAAACAATGAGGGAGTGGGGAGAAATAAATAAATCTTAAAAAAAAAATTATCTCATGCAAGCTCAAATCCTAAATCTTCCTACTGAGATGCTCCACAATTCCCCCATGGTGCTCTCTCTGTACCATAATGAGTCAAAAACCCTTACTTTGTTTGACCCAAAGTGTGTTTCTGGTGATCTTTGGTTGAACGGTGCTGGCATCTTATTCTTGAGATGACATGAAAATTTAAAAAGACAACCTGTGATTTTACCAAATATAAGCTTTACTATAAATTTCTTAATGCCTATAAAACAAAGGTATGATAAATTTACATGGAAAGCAGCCAGTTTGGACATCAAGTCCTTTAATAAGGACTCATTTGTGTTTCTTACCAAGAACTGAAAACATCATTTTTCAATAGAAATTTTGCCTTTTCCTTGCCTAAAGGTTCTCCTTGACTTTCCTTAGTGCAGAAGTTAGATGACCTTTTTGTTCAGACACCTCAGTTTTCATAAGAGAATCCATCTCATCTTCCGCTTAGCTGAAAAAGCATTTAATGCTCCATTTGACTGGCAATAGGACACCAATATATCAGGTACACATCAGAGAGGATGATCTTGGACTTAGGGCTGCTCAATACTTTTCAAAAGCTCAGCCAAGAAAAAACAATATTTGAAGGATTACCAGAAAGATTCACAGGCTGTATATTCTTCTAGATACTCTGAAATCTACTTCTGGAATGAGCCAGACCAGTATAAAGCTGTTAATACCTGTATTCCAAGACAAAGATCCCTCAAAGATCTATACCTTTACAGGATTCCATTGGCCTACGTTGAGCAAAATTGTAACAACTTTGTGATACTTAACACTAATGTTGTTCATTGAATTATACCACCTCTGCTCTATACAAACTCATGAAAGAAAACTGTTAGTGTTGCTTGTCTTCTGGGCAACAAGTTTGCTTTTATTCACGGACATTATGAATCTTGTAACTAACCATCCTTTCTTAACATCTGGTACATATAGAGACAAGTTAATGCCTTAGACTGAAGAATATGTAGACCAAAAATAGCAATTATATAGACCTTTTAAGCATGCAGTCAGTTTATCCTTCGCATACATTTCTTTTAAAATTTGATTTTAGTTTGCTTTATTGTATAGATCTTTGCAAACTACCTTAATTCATTTTTAACTGAAGTAAGGGAATAAGTAAACAAAATAACTACTGGGGAATGAATTGGTGAGTTATGTTGTAGAAGCTCAGAAACCAGTCAAATATGGGAAATTAGCCAGTCTTGACATTATAAATGAAGTTCGTCTGACTCCAAATTCATTTCCTCACTATATAAAAAAAAAATGCTTCCTAGCATAGTATAATTTTTATCACTCACTTACTTAGCCAAATAAGTATATATTTACATCCAACTTGGAATGCTCATTAGGAAGTTACATTGTTAATTACTTCAGTGGGCTGTTTAAATGGCCGATATGATTAATTGAAAACACGCTCTTTAATTTATTTCTAGACTAGTGCATATCAAGCTTACTTTTATTGCTAAAAGTCACATTGCATAAACATGTAGTCAGTGAAAACTTCTGATCCTCTTTTACAAGATCTGTTGTCAAGCCAGATGTCTTAGATTTGAATTAGTTGCTTCCTTGCTTGGTTAAAACGTTCCTCTTTACACCCGTTTTGCATGTAAATCATAGTCCCAGCAGGGATAATCTGAAAACCAGATACTTAAGTGCTACTCCTACTGAATGCCAGCCTCAGGAGGAGACAATTCTGAGGAGATTATCCTGAGGAAGAACCTTGGTTTCCTGAGGCACTAAGAGGGTAACTTCGCACCTCGTTGCTCTGTTTAACATGAATTGTATGAAAGTCTAAAACAGGTTTCAAATCCTAGTATAAGTGGTTTTGGGGAATTCACCAATTTGCACTGTCAGTGAAATAAAAGCACAATTTGCTTTGGCAATTTTAGTTGAAGAAAAACAAACCTAAAAAGTGTAAAGAAAAATAACCATAGAATTTTAGGTAGACCATTATTTTTGTTTTAACTCATAAATATGTTCTAAAACACATAGGCCAGGCTGACAGTAAAAGTAACCTCATTAAGAAGCTGTAAAATTTAAAGTGAGATAATATTCAAAGGTACTCACTCTATAGTGGTCTGGCTAACAAAAAGGGTGTCTGTAGTTGCCATATTGTAATTGCTTGTTTGAAAACTGTAGGCCTAGGATTCATTCCAGTTACAATGAGCCAGACACAGATGACTTGTGCTTGAAGCACTATAAAAGGTAGGAGTACATCAGGATTTAGCTCAAGTGTCCTGAGCTAAAGCAGAACACAAAGCCCAAGACTATTGGCACAAGCAAGGTTCAAAGGTTGGGCATTGCAAATACAAGCACCAAATCCAAAGGCCAGGAGCAAGTTCAAAGGAAGGGTGACAGGGCCAAAAGTCTAAAATTGAGTCAAGTGGCAAATGAAGTACAGATTGCCCACATAAGAGCAGTGAACTCTGGGCAGTTACTGTGAATAGCAGTGGGTGTTTGTGGTTAGTTTTTAGGTTTGTGGCTAGCATGGAGTTTAGGAAGGTGAAACTGGTCTTAAAAATTGTAAGAGACAGAGGGGGAAAATTCAGAAGTTAACTGTAAAATTGACTTTAAATATAAAAACATGCCCAAATGCATTCCAGAACTCAGGTTTGTCCTTTTCATAGAATGGTGACAACACAGATTTTATAAGGTAGCAACAGGTTATATACACCCATTGCTTAGCATTCGGTCTTACAATTATAGTATACTTCTACTATGCAAGCATTTTCATAACTTTAATCATCACAACACAGTTAATCATTTCAAAGTTTTCCATACTACTACCACGCCACTGTAATTTTTCTCATAAATAAAAGAAATATGTTATAATATTCAGGTTCATCTTGGAAATGTAAGTTGCCTGCCTGAATTGAATTTAATAGGAAATCATCATTAAGGTAAACCTTAACCATCCTTCAAATAAATAAATGATTTGGAATACCCTGAAATTAAACTGTTATTGGTGAAAGAAACTTGCAGTTATACAAATGAAAAAAAACCTGCTTTCTTCAAATTCCTTCCCCAAGTCTAACAAATCAGACTGAATGATCCAAAGATAAGTTAGATGATTACCTCACTATAGCTAAGGTATATTAAGCCCCTACAATGTTCTAGACCCTTTCCTGGGTGATATATATATGTTTTAATACACTTACCAGCTCCATGACATGGGTATTATTACAGATGAGGACACCAAAGTTTGAAGAAGTTAATTATATTGCCCCAAATGACATAACTACCAAGTAGAAAAGGTAGGATTTGAATCCTAGAACAAATTATTTTTATTTGATCTACTATGCCACATTTTTCCTGCAATGCGTATCTGTCCAACCCCAGGAAAAATGAAAGGGAGTGGGCCCCAGGTGCAGGGAAGGAGCTTCCCAGAGGAAAAAAGAGAGCCAGAACTCAGCCCTGCAGTAGCGTTCTATCTAGTGGGATACTCAACTCAACAACGGCTGTTGGTTATATTTTCCTCCCATTTCCATTCCTGAAAATGTGTTTCCCCTTTGCTAAAAAACAATGATGAATGCACTAACTTATCATTGGTAGGAAATGCATTTTTAGATGCTCTCTAGGGAGCGAAGATGGGTTTGTATTGATTCACTGATGTGAAGATGGTCTCTTAGGTGCTTCCATTTTTGTTTAAACAATTTAAAGGAAAACTGGAGGAGGCAGGCTGTTATGATAACACGGAGCAAAGCCAGCTGTCTGTGAAGAGATGGTCAATAGGCCAAAGAAAGACTTACATAGCCTCCTATGAAAGTGCTCCATGGGGCTTGAAGCCCAACTTGACCTTGGTCACATTCTTGAGCTAATTGTCAGCCCCATTTTTGTGAAACGTAAGTAAACTCACAAGCCTACATGAATCTCCTCATTCTGGTGAACATGTCTGAAAAGAACAGTTTACTTTACATGCAGAATTTAAAAGAACTCAAAGTTTTTTCCAACAGTACAAATAGACTCAATCATATATAAAGTCTGAGGTCAATACTACTGATGCAATAAATGGCTTCAATTGAGTGGAAATCTTGAATTTCCAATAGCAGTTGAAAAGTGCATTGTAGACATGACATTAACCTTTAATCACAGTAAAAAATGACCAGGTTTAAGTGTATCTATGCTGACAATTTATTAGTTACTTAATATTTTTCCTCTTTTTAAACATAAAATAAGAATCAAAAGAATAATTTTCTATCTGAAAATTCCAATGCAGTTGTTTATTGTTTATATAATACAGTGTAACAGGATGAGTCAAATCATTTTATATAATCTTTTTAAAAAAACAATTTTTTGAAGTAGATCATTCATACATGAACATACATAAACTATAAGTGTTCATAAACATCATGATCTTACAAAACAAACATGCATAACATCATACAGGGCTCCCACACATCACCCCCCCCACAAACACCCTGCATTGTTGTGAAACATTTGTTAACAAATCATGAAAGAGCATTGTCAAAGTATTATTCCTAACTATAGTCTGTATCTTCCTCCCCTATACATTTTTAAAAGATTTATTTATTTACTTTTATCCCTTTTAACCCCCTCCCCCCCATTTTTGCTGTTTCTGTGTCCATTTGCTGGGCAACTCCCTGTATCCGTTTCCTGCCCTCTCTTCTCATCCTTCTCCTCCTGTCTTCACTGGGATTTGATCCTCGGAATCTCAGATGTGGGAGGGAGGCGTCCTACCGCCTGTGCCACCTTAGTTCCTGGTTTTTCAGTGCGTCTTGTCTTGGCTCTCCCTTGTGTCACTCTCCTGTTATGTCATCATCTTGTTGCGTGGCTTGCAGGGCCTGGCGGCTCACCCGCTCGCGGGGCCTCGTGGCCCACATGCCTTCTATATTTTTCCTTTTAAAATTTTTACTGGGAGGTCCCAGGGTCAAACCCAGGTCCCTCCATATGGGAGATGGGCGCCCAACCACCCAAGCCACATCTGTTCCCCTGCCATATCTCTCAAGGTCAACCAAAGATACCCAAAGTTACAGTCATTTCCCATACAGGATGGTCATATAACAAATCAGGCCTAGTTTATCACCAGCATTCTAAAAACCAGACCTAGGGAGAAAAACTAGGTCTGGGAACACATGCATGGTTTCTAATATAGCGAATGTTTAGCCTACCCTGATTATCACAAAATCAGGACAGTGAGAATATTTGCATTATTTTGTATAATCTTGATCCGAAATAAAGAACAATTAAAAACAAAACTACAATGATGTTGATAAAATTATTTCTGAAGGCTTACAGTTTATATTTTGGAAAGCAAGTTTGTATTATCTATTTATGTTGCTACCTGCTGATAAAAGTGCAGCAGATTATTATTTACAGGGCTTTAGAGCAAAAAATAAAGGTGTAGCATTACCACATATAGGAAAGTAAAAAAACATTTATTGTAGATGGATTTTAGTCAATGATTACTCTTAGATAGAACATTTTGCAGTACTTGGCCCAAAATGTGTTTATCTAAACACTCTTTTGTACCTGTATGTTTCTATAGCGTTACATATTTTTTTACAACCTCTAGCTTACTCACATCACTAACCCACTGGTGGGCGGGCAGAAGCCTCAATATACTAAAAACACCTATAATGTAAAATGTTTTTGGAAGAATATTGCAATAAAATCAGTAAAGCTATTACCATGTTTAAAAAGAAAATCTAGTAACTGCAATAAGCCTTAGTTCAATACACATGAGCAGATCTGGAAAGCTCTTCAATTATAATTATGTCTTACATTTGCTTAGCACTTTATATATTTTTCAAAAAAGGTTTCACACACACTAGCTACTATGATGCCTAACAAGAATCCACTGCAAGAGGCAGGGAGATAATATTGTCTCATGAAATGCAGGAAAACAAACTCAGTGAGATGAAATGACTTACTGGAGGGCAATCTGTGGTTAGGCGCAGAACGGGTGGGACATAAATACAGGTCTTCTGACTCCTTGCCTAAGGCCAGGTTTACTTTGCCACATTATTCCATATTGACTTCAACAGCCACCAATGTGGGTTGGGGCTTATGTGAACCTTCCCGTTAGTGCCAACATGGACTGATTTCCTGGGCTTCAGCTCCATTTACTTAGGCCTATTGCCTCTTATCATATCCTTTTCCTGAAATTGTAACAATGACCTTAGAACGTTTGGATTGGAGGTTATAATTGTACAAGATGAGTAAAAAAGGAGTACATGGAGGAATAAGTGTGGTGAGGAGAGGCAAATGCCCTCTGTTTGTAAGAGAGAATTCACTTGGGTAACAGCTCTGGGAGGGAAGGTGTCTCTACAGCCAATGCTAATGAGAAGAAGCAGACTGCTTTGCTCACCACCCTCTAAATCAGGAGTTCTTAACCTTTTTTGTTCCACGGACCCCTTTGCTAGTCAGGTGAAAACCACAGACCCCTTATTAAGTCCACGCCATACTGTGTATTATTTAATAAATATATCACACCTGCACCAACACAGCCCCACAAGAATAATGTTTTTTTGAATTTTCAATTCAAGTTCATGGACCCCCTGAAATCTTTCCACGGACCCCTTGGAGGTCTGTGGATCCCTGGTTAAGAACCCCTGCTATAAATACCTTTACACAGTCCCGTTTCCTTGCCTTTCTTCAAACTTTTCTCCAAATAAAACACACTTCCTTCTTCTTTTTGCCTGAAATACCATCTTTCTTCTGTTGGGAATTCTCCACTTAACGTTGTAGCATTTGGAAGACTGTGTCATCCAGGTCTCTTATTTTATAGCTGAGGAAGTTGAGACTAGAGGATTTTGGCTTGCCCCATTGCACACAAAGTAAGATTCTTGTCCCCAACTCAGTTGTGTGTGTTTAACCTTCTGCACCGAACTGCCAATTTGTTCATTATTCTTTCCTTTCATAACTGGCTATATTTCCGTATTTCCATATGCACCGTATATGTCTTGCCAAAACAAGAAGATTGGAACTCTCCCCCCCACCCCCCAAAGAAGATACTTTACAAATCCTTGCATTCCCCACACAGGATCCGAGTTTTCTCCTCATAACAAGGTGAGTTAAAATGCTAGTAAATGATCATCTCTGTTTCTCAAGCAATTTTAGAGGAAGAAACTTCTTGGATATCCTTTCTCCCATATCATTAGGGTTACTCAGATCTCTTCCCTAGTCTTTTGTGTCTCTGGCCCTGTAGCCAAATAAGTGCCCTTTGAAACACAGGTGGAGGCCCCCAGGTTTTCTCTGCTCTGCCAGCAAGCCCTTTGCCTCATCTCTATGAAACACTATGTGGGTGCTGGGTTTTGAAGATTAGAGGGGTGTCACTAAGAAATACCTTCCAGAAAGCCAACTTTAGCCAAATGGATATGGAACAAGGGTTTCCTGGTAATAGCCCTCCATGGAAAAAGCAATAATAAAGAGGGTTTTTTTTTTCTGCCTTGAAAATAACTCATCCAGCAAACTGCTCAGGTGGTTTGAGCTGATTTTAGTGCAGTCACAGAGGTACGTTTGTTGTTTGCTGTTTATTTAAAATATAATTGAACATGCATATAGAAGAAAAGAATTTCAAACTTCCAGCTCCAATCTCTTCCAATAAGCCTCTCATCCTAGCAACTCCAGGTAGTCTGTCTCCACCGAACTTCTCTAGGACTTTACTGAAATTCTAATGGAGCTGCTTTTTTTTTAAAGTTTATTGTGTATGCGATTAGTTTCTCCTACTTAAATATAAGCTCTAGAAGAATACAGGCTCTGTTCATATTCACCTTAGTAGCTCCTATAAGATCACAGGACATGGTAAGTACTTAACAAATGTCTTTTGAATATGTGAATACAATAATTCATTTGAGTCTGCAATGATTTGATGTTATAAAGTTGGCATAAAATAAATGGAGTTTAAGAATTTCTTGCCTTTGACATATTTCCGAATTCCCATATAAGGTCAACCAGAGAGAACATGGAAAGAGATAAATATTAATCTAAAATTAAATAAGGGTATTCTGCCAAGTAAGTGTGCCAAAGCAGTTTGTAGGTTCATCTGGCTCATCATGATAAAAACCCATGGTAGCAAGAAAGGAGAGAAATTATTGAGTCTTTATTTTGATTTCAAGTATTTCTTTAGCATCATACATGATAATAATATCCACCATAAAAAAGGTTACAATTGCCCAAAAAAAAAAAAAGAAGAAAAAACTTTAAGGCTAACCTTTGAAGTTATTTTAAAATAATGTGCTCTTAGCAAACCTGAGGCAGCAAAAATGGTTACTTTTCACTCTGCAAGGTGTTGGAAACATTGAAAAACCATCCCTAAAGCCTAAACCATCCCTTCAGGAGGCCAAACTGGAGGCTTTGTTATAATTTACAGCCTTTCTTCCTTTAGTTCCTTCACTGCCTTTTTTTTTTTTTGTAAAATGATATATAATACATATGCATATATGTGCATTTGTTTACATAAATGTTATTTGTTATATATATATGTATACATTTTATAAAGGTGCCTAGATTACCCAAATATTACTAAGAAACTACAGGGATTCCCATGCTCCCCGCCGCCCACACTCCCAACACCACCCCACACAACCATTCCCCATCCACGTGGTACTACACCCACAATGGATATACACATCCTGGGGCCTTGCCACCGAGCATAGACCACAGTTCACATCACAGGCCACACTCTCTCCCACCCAGTTCTGCATGGTATATTCTGATGGAAAATGGCCTACATTCGTCGCTGCCTCACCACTCAGGACAACCCC
>JAQZBX010033850.1:0-25212 GCA_029593785.1 Cabassous unicinctus
TTTGTAGATTGGGAAATGAGGCCAGTGAGGCCACTAATCACCTAATAATTTGGCCAAGTTTCCAAGTTTGTATGGAGAACCTGAGATGTGACACATCTGGATGTGCCTTTTCCATCCTGTCTTGTCATTCTGGAGAAAGACCAGACTGTTTGTGCCATCCAGCTTTGTGTGGGAAAGAACACTGAATGTGGCCTTGGAAGACCCTGATTTCAAATCCTGTGTGGGCTTGGTCAAGTCACAACCTCTGCATCTCAGTTCCCCAAGACATGGGAGTGATATACGAATGAACATATTTATCTTGTGGGATTAAGAAGCAGATGAGTTCAGGTAGGCGAAGGTGCTCAGCACTTGCCTGGCACAGTGTAGGTAGGACACTATGCATGTTAATTCAGCGATTTTCTGCTTTCGTGGAAGAGGTGGCCTGGTTTGGTCAAATCCCCCAGCCTCACTTTAACCACCTTCTTTGGAAACTGTTGATACCAGGGTCAGGCGTGAAAGACCAGTTTGGAAAAGACTCCCAGTGGGTGCTCTCTGTCTTGGCAGGTATTTTGGTTTTCAAAAGAATTATTTTCCTGGCTTGAGTTCTTTCAGAAACCCATTAATCCATGAACCAATAGGGATATTGAGCCTCCTGCTCGAGCTAGGTGCTCTGGAGGATAGCTGTCTCTTCAAGAAACTTAATATGTAGCTGCGGGGGTGTGTGGGGGGGCAAGGCAAACACATGAAAAACCATATTAGAACCCAACCGGATGGTAGTCATTTTTAAGAACTGACAGCCACATAGTGAAAATTCACACTCACATAGATAACTAAAGGGTATATGGAGGAAAGACAGTCCCCCTTCTATCCCTACCCTCCTTTCCTTGGTTCTCTTTTCTCAAATCATTTTCTCTCTTTCCTTTAATTTCTTTCCTCTAATTCCCTCCAATCAGTTTCTTACGTATCTTCTGGAGAGGCTCTTTATATACATATATACACCTAGGTACATATAGTTCCTTTTCTTTTAACAAAATACCAATTGAGACATATTATACTACTCTTCCACACTTTGCTTTTCAAAATTCATAATATATCCCAGATAATGTTCTCTATCAGTACGTATTGATCTCCCTCATTCTTTCTAATGGAATTTCTTTGTATGAATGCACCATGCTTTATTTAAAGGCCTCTTATCAATGTTCTTTTAGATAGTTTCCAGGCTTTTGGTACCTACACAATGCAGCAGTAAATTCTCCTGACAAAGAGCCACAATTAAGGGTTAAGTTGTGTGGTTCTGAATGTAAGTGATTCCGATTCACAGTGAAGGTGCTAATGGCGTTTTGGGTGGGACAATTTTTTTATCGTGCAGACCTGTCTTGCCTGCTGCATGATTTTTGGCATCTCTGCTCCCCCCCACCCCCAAGTTCCAGTATGCCTCGTTGTGACAACCAAAAATGTCCCCCCTTTCATTTCTAAACACCCGATGGGGATTGGCATCACCCAAGGTGGGAGCCCCTGAAAGTGGAGGGAGTTAGAGTTGAACTCCTTCCAGGCAGGGAAGGCGAGGCCGAGCAGAACTTGCATGGGCTTTGGGGATGGACTGAGAAATGAGCAGAGGCCAGGAGTCAACTCACTGGGGGTTTTCCCTTTTCTCTTTGCATCTGCTTGCTTACTCACCAGACGGGTGGTACAGTGTTGGGAAAAGTGTGTGGCCTGGTGAGTGTCCTTAGCCTCCACTGAGGTCCCAGAAGTGCTCCCTGGGTCTTTGCCTCAGCTTCTTCCTCCAGGCTGCCATGCTGGCCCCGGATTCGCAGGGGCCACCAGGCACAGGTGTGGAGGCGCTGGCCTGTTCCCCAGTAGAGCAGGGAGAGGCATCGGCACAGTTGGATGGGGTCATTGACCAGGCTCGGGACAAATTCCACAATGCCTGAATTTCCATTGTCATTTCTGTACCAATGATTCATAGAGTCCTAGAAAATCAAACCTGGAAGGGACCTCGCGATCGGAGAGGGGAAGTTAAGTTAATGTGTACATCATTGTCCACCTAGACAGGGGAAAATATCACAAAACATTTTTTGAGGGGTATTATGGGCTTGGGGAGGAGAGTAGAGATGGATGACTCTGATGGACTCCATGCAGGGGAAAAAGGATCTAAATCAGTAGTTTCCTAAATGGTTTTTACATTAAAATTACTTGAGGAAATTTTGAAAAACACAGATTCCAAGGCTCCATCCCACACCTAAGGAATTAGAATCTCTAGGACTAGAGTCTAGAAATCTGTATTTTTGCTCTGCCCCTCAGATGCGTCTGAGATGTCAGGTAGTGGTCAGGAAATCGAGGTTGGGAAACTGATCTAAATAGAATCCAATCAAATAATTCCCATGCCTCAAATATGAGTGTTCAGAGGAGCCTGGAGAGCTACTTTGCTGCGAATCTGCCCTATTAATAAAGGGAGTGAGCAGGATAATATGCTAGGTGGCTAATGATATTGGCATTTATTCCTTTCCACATGTTTACAAAAGTAATTAGAAGTCAGATTAGGTTTGATGCTCACTGACCTTTTAAGGAGAGCTAGCCTCAAACAAGCAAAGAAGAAAAGAAAAAAAGAGGAAATGCCTACTTCAAAGGTTAATCAGAGCAAAACAACATGATTAGCTGGGATCTGTAGCTTGCAAGAAGGGTGTTATTTGGCAATAAGGATGAGAGTTAGGAAATGGAAGATCATCCCTTTTGGGTCGTTGTATTTCTGGATTTGGAATGTCAAGGCAAACTTCTTAAAAATAAGAATCCTCCTATTAATAAATATGAACCTGAAGTGGAATTGGTGTTCTGAGAAAAGATATGGGCCAACTCTTTTCCTAGACCTGGGTCTTTACTGGCTGGCCTAGCACTTGCCAGTATTTTGCCATCTGCTGGGGAGGGCTTTGTAATTGCAAGTTCATGTGGGCCCCTCACCCAACGGGGTCATTGACTCATCCTGCCTCATTGCCCAGGGATGACAGTGGTAAATTCTCTAGCGTCCCGGAGAATTGTCCTCTCCCTTGCCTTTAAATTCTCCAATTTGGGTTCACTGGTACCGAGACCAGCTCGGCTGAACAGGACCTAAAGTAAGGGGGGCGCGAGGCTAAAAGAAAGTTAAAGAAACAAAAGAGACAAAGAGACAGAAATAGCCGGGGTCAGGTGGACCATGAGGAGCATGTTGCTACCTCAGGCATCTGGACAGAATTCAGCTTTATTTTTATATGCACGATACAGATAATGGTTCAGCAGTTTTGTACAGGAAGTTCCCGCCTGAGCACAGCTCGGGCCCTTGAGCCCATTAGATAACAGACAAGGGAATACAAAGACTTTTACAGAAATTCAAACCTATACGGAATTCTGAGAATTCTCTGGCCTGTCCTAGTTTGCCACTTTTTAGCAGCTATGTCAGCTCACTTGCTGATCTGTGACCTTGTGGACTGTTGTTAACAGTTCCAGGGGCTCTACTTTGTAGGGGCTCCCAACACACTGGGTGTCTATAGGGTGAGGCTCACTAGCCATGGGCCCTTGGGCTGCCGCACCACCAAGGCAGGAGCGCTCACCAAGCTCCCCTGAAGCGATTTCCTCCTTTTGCTTCTTCAAGCCAAGCAGCCGTCTTGGCTCCCCCTGTTGGCGGTCACTGGATGCTTCATCTTCTCCGTGTTTTCCTTAACCTTGTGCAAACCTCTGTAAATAATCCCTTTGCTAGATTCTTCGGCAGAACAGTATCAGGGAAAGTCTGATTCTACCTGAGTTCCTGCTTGCTAGTCTTTGTAGATGTCAAACAGGGAAGCAAACTTTACCCTGCCTGTCTTAGTGTGGCTGTGAGGAGACCTAGCTCCCCTGTGCCTTAGAAGTAGAAAGCATACAGCTGCAGGGTGGCATCATGGCTGGCGCTATTAATGAGGTCTTATATATCCTTATAGCCCCCAGGCATTTTGGAGAGTTTTCATCGTTTGATATTTGCACAGTGAATACTTGATTAATTCAGGGGGCAGGAAGTGGTGAACAAGGACGACCTTCTCCCTGTTTTCAAGTGCACGGACTCACTTTGTTTCTGGAAGACACATAAATGTCTAGTTCCATTGTCTTTATTATTAATGGGAATTCCTCTCAGAGTCTCGTAACAGCGAGATATAGAGCCCCAGTTTTCAGAGCTGCATTAAGTTTTCATTTATGTCTGTGTTCTCCCAAGTATTTAGCTGAAAGTTAGGAGACGCTATCTTAGGATTTACCAGCATGATTTCATTTTAACCTAGAAAGCCTTGAAAACAAGTTTTTAAATGACTGCACATGTCATAATGTATTTAACTGTTGCCCCACTGTTAGATAATGAGATTGCTTCCAGTTTTGCTCTACTATAAACAATGATACAGTGACCATCCTTGCACTTACAGTAGCTGTACATCATTCAACAATGCCAAGCACTGCTTGGGTCCTGGCGCTACAGCAGTAAACAAAGCAAAACCTTGCTCTCAAGAGCTTCTGTCCTAGTTGAGGAGACAGAGAGTAAACAACAACAAAAAATAATGAATAATCTGGGGAGTGTATGTGGCTCAAGCAGTTGAGTGCCCGCCTCCCACATGGGAGGTCCTGGGTTCTATTCCTGGTGCCTCTTAAAGAAAACAAGCAAACAATGAGCAGACTATGAGCAGACAATGAGCAAAAACAATAAGCAAACAAACAAGGGACCCATCTGGGGTGTGTGTGGGGGAGATAATGAATAATAACAGTAAAGCAGGATAAGGGAGACAGGAAATGAAAGGGATGGGGGATGCTATTTTTTAAAAAGGGCGACCGCAGATGGCTTTTCTGACGTGGTAACATTTGAGGACCTCTGGAGGAAGAGCATTCCTGACAGCGGGAACAGCAGCTGCAAAGGCCTGGAGACAGGATTGTGCCTGGCACCCTTGAGGAACAGCAGGGAGGTTAATGAGACTGGAGAGGAATGGGTGAAAGGGCTAAGTAGCAAGAGTTGAAGTCACAGAGGAAACTGGGGGCCAGGTCTTGAAGGGTCTTACAGGCCATTGTTGGAACTTTGTCTTTTATTCTGGTGAGATGGAAGACCCTGGAGGGTTTCGAATGGAGAAGTGACATAAGACTTCTATTTTAAAAGGCCCTTTCCTCTGGCTGCTATGTGCAAAATTGTCTGACAGGAGCAAGGACAGAGTGAGGGTGGTCAATTAGGAGGCTTTGGATGATGGCTTGTTCACACTGGAGCAGTGAGAAATGGTCAGAATCTGGGTATGTTTTGAAGGCAGAGGTGCAGATTTTAATTGTGAATTGGAATGAAAGAGAGGAGTCAAGGATGACTCTGGGTTTTGCTTTGAATAATCATTGTTGAAAGATAAGTAAAGGAATGTTGGGTTAAGGCAGTAGTTCTCAACGTGGGGCGATTTTGCCCTCCAGGGGACATTGGGCAACGTATGCAGACATTTCTGATCTTCAGAACTGGGGGGTGGCAGGGGGATGTAGTGGTGGTACTACAGACACCTAGTAGGTAGAGGCCAGGGATGCTGCTAAACATCCTACAATGCACCCCCCCAACCCCCAGCAAAGAATTACCTGGCCCCAAATGTTAATAGCGTCAAGGCTGAGAAACCCTGAGTTAGGGAGATCACTGTTTTCTTTTTTCAGCCTTTCTCTTCTTTCATCTTCCCCCAACCCCCCACCCCACACTCCGATGGGTTTCTTTGCTGTTGCTTGCATGAGTTAGAAAACAACTGACCCAAATTCCCTGCCACCCCCTCAAATGTGGCTTTAAACTCCCACATCCAAATTCAAATCACTGTATATAGTTTTATATTCCAATTCCACATTTTCGGGTGAGAATTTGTTTGGCCCAGATGTTCCCTTTTCTCTGATCAGGTGTGTCAGAGGACGGCCACTTAGCAAAGATTGCAGGAACAGAAACTCTGGGAAGGGGTAAGGGTGAGAGAGGAAAATTAGAGTGTCTGTTGCATGAATTTGGAGGAGTCAACCTAAAGGTCTGACTCCCGGGGGCCTTCCTTAGCCCACAGATTTGTCCAGGCTTCTGCAAATGCAGCCCCGTCCTCCTCAAGCAGCAGGTGGGGAAAGGGTGGATGAGGAGGGGTGGCTAAGAATCTCCTGGACCATCTTCCAAATCTGGATCTCTACTGAGCAGGACATGAAGGGGAAGACTGCTTGCTCTGCTTTTCTTTTTTCTTTTTAATTGACTTTGAATCCAGCACATCTTCAGAGGAAATCATCTTGAGCAACAAATGTTCATAGCTAGTGACTGGCATGAAAAATAATAGTGGGGAGAGTGCGTGGAAAGCAGTGTGCATTTACTGCGACATATGGCTTTCCTCCTAGATTTCCATTGACTATATTATCTAGGCAGGAACTTGTTTTCTGAGAGAAAGGAGTATTCTGCAGATGGCAGCATATTGGAATCATTGTCAGAAAGAGGAGAGATTATATCAGACTCATATTGAATCAAACGTTCAGTTAAGAATGAGTCTGAGATCATTTTTCCATGCAGTAATGAGCATTTTAATATTACCAGCCTGCTGTTTTCCATGAGTGCACTTCTCACATAGGGATGTCTCTGAGGGCTTCAAATAGCTCTAATAAAAACTGTTGTAAGAAATCCGCTGACGATGGTGAGGAATGAGGTAGCCTCTGACTCAAGTAAGTGTGTGGGGCTCCTGACATGGGATGAAGCAGGCAGAGGGCTGTCTGGTGGCCACAGGTGGCCATTGTGTCTCTCTTGCTTGTCCCTTCTGTTGGAAATTCCTGATTTCTCAGTTCTTTGAGGTAAAGCTTTGAAAATCCCTGTAGAGAGGCAGTTATCACCTAAGAATTAAGCCATGAGAGACCATTTATACTTTTTTTGGGGGGGCGGGTAACAGCTTTATTGAGATATCTCTCATATACCATAAAATTCACCCATTTGAAGTGTACAATGGTTTTTAGTATATTCATAGAGTTATGCAACCATCACTCCAATGAACTTTAGAACATCTTTGCCACCCCCCAAAAAACCCATACCCTTTAGCAGTCACCCCATTTCTCCCCACACACCCCCCTCCCAGTCCTAGGCAAACACCAATATACTTTCTGTCTCTATAGCTTTGTCTATTCTGGGCATTTCATATCAATGAAATCATACAATATGTGTCTTTTGTGTCTGGCTTATTTTACTTAGTATAAGGTTTTCAAAGTTCATCGAGGTTGTAGAATGAAGTTAAAAAATATTTTTGTGTCTTCGCTTTTATTTTTCCTTTTCTGAGGGCAGGTGGCAGGCCTTGCAGCTATTCCCCCACAAAGGCCCCCGAATGGGGGTGTTGATTCAGTGAAGCATTGGGGGAGGTGAATAGTAACTTTCCAAAAATGGCTGGGGCGCATTTAGAGGGGAGGCTTCCTGGAACCGGCAAAGGAAGGCATTGCTGTCATCAGACACAGTAAGGCATTCCTTGAGCAGCTGCGCCTTTGAGCTGCCATCTTTTGCATTTTTCTACAGGAAATTGTCAGAACATCCCTGAGGACCTCAGGGCTCCATGTCCTCAGTGTGATTTTTGAAGGTGGTGCTGTTCCTCACAGCCAAGAGACAAATGTCACTTTGACTAGAATGAGTCCTCTGCCAGGTGGTGAGCTGCCAAGGCTGCTGCTCCTCACTCTTGGGTCAGCTGTACCCTCCCCATTGTCCATCACCCCCATTTTATCCTCTCGTAGCACTCACCTCCTGTTTTGAGATTGCTCATTTGCTGGCCTGTAGCTCCACTGGACTCCCCAGTCCTGGGAAATCAAGGCTTTTTGTTCCTTTACTGCATTCACAGTGTCAAGAGTGCTTGACAGTGTAGATTCTCAGTGATGGTTTTTGAGTGGGCCAAATCCTGGCATCCCATTAGGGCTTGGTGAGGAGGTAGGTACAGGAGGAAGGGGCTCTCTGGGTGTGGCAAAGAAAGCATCTGTGTGTGTAGAATGAGACTAGAGGCCTTGACACATTTGTGCTTAGAGAGGGGCAATCCTGAAATGTAAACTTTCTTTCTGGCAAGCTTGTCTAAACTCCTTTTTATTTCTTCTAGTTGGGTGGTCTTTCTCCATCTATTTTTGGGATGCTAGACCTTTGCACAGGGCTGCTAGGATGGGTTCCAGCTCTAAACTTCTACGAAGGCATATAGCTCCAGAATTATCTTCTTCTCTTGGTTTGGAATTACCTCAACTTGTTGAAGGTAACTTAAATGACCTGTTTGTTTTCATCCTAACAATAAATCCTTCAGTATGTGTAGCATTTGGTACTTTTTTTTCAAATGCTTTTAAATAAGTCTCTCAATGGATCCACATAACCCCACTGGATTGGAGCCATGTTTTATTTATTTACCATCCCCAAAGCCTGGCACGATGGCATCTCCCTGGAAGATGCTCAATAAATATTTGCTAATTTAAGTGAGTAGGGGGCAAGGATTTAATTTTCCGTTTTTGCAAATAAGACAATGAAGATTAGAAAGATCACATAGCTGTTTAGAGGCAAATACAGGCTTTCTTTGTCTTTTTCCACCATGCCCTCTATCTTTAATCATCATACTGATAATTAATCTATGTTGGTGATACAGGGATGCTTTAGATAGATGGTATGTTCTGATGATAAATCCATTCCTATTTTTTTTTTCCTTTGGGCACTTTATGGATTTCCTTTGCTTTCCTATTCTGTTGCCTTACCTTTGAGAATGAGCAACCAAGTAATCAAATCAGTCGGGCATCCCTATAAAATAAAACAAAACACCTGAAATAAACAAGGGTGGTGTTTATCTTCAGGTTTTGAGAAAATCCAGTAGCAGAGGTTCAAACATACTGAATAAAATGGAATTCCATGGCGCAGAAGCCTCATCATTCTATTCCATAGCAGCGCCAAGGGACATTTCAAGTGTGTGGTACACTAGGAATGACTAATATAGATTTCACCCTCTCCTTCAAGTACTCAGTAGCAGTATCATTCATCCTGCAATTAATCAAGTCCTGTTTGAGGGGTTGTTCCACCTGCTCTGATGTACATTTATCTTCTCTGCCACCAAAGACTGTAAGCTCTGTGTGGCCATGTCTTCCATGCTTATGCAACTCTTACTGTGCCTCACATGTGCTGTAACCCAATTTCTTATATTTATGTCAAGTGGATATTTCCATCTGAATATTCCACCTTCTATTCAAATTCATATGCGTTAACCTCATTCCCTCTATGTTTGTTCTAAAGAGGATTTAAGTCAGCTTTCAAGGATGCCATATGGTAAGCTAACATAAATTAGAAGTAAGTGGGGGAAAAACAAGGGTAGGGTTATTATGAGGCAAATATGCTACAGGTGCACCCTAGATTTGGCTTTATGCTTTATAATGAACAAGACTAAAAAGTAAACCTGATTGGTTACACAGTTCATTGTCCATACAATAAAAACAAGGTAGCTTCTCAGGAATAGGACAATCACTTCACACTGAAGGAGCAATGCCTCCTGAAGGAGTTTCTCTGAGGTTGCCCACGAGATTCACAGCTGTCTGCTTCCCTGGGCTCTCCAAGGTGTAGATTTTCAAGTATAGAGAGAAATGGATGTACTGCATAGTTTTCAACCAATCTGTCATAAATTTTATTTCTCTCAATTGAGCTATTGCTCAAATGCAGTTTATTTTTAAGAGGACATATCCATCTTTCTTCCAAACAAACTCTCCCTTCTGCTTCTGTTTTTGTGAAAGGAAACTATAATCAAACAGTCACATAAGTCTGTATTATTATAGTTGGATAGGACTTTGCTTGTTGCATTCTCATATCCAACCAGTACCAGAATCTGTTCCTTTCTTCTTTCCTTCTTGCCCGTCCCTTCCTCTCTTCCTTCATCACTTACATGTCCCAGAGATTGTGCTATGCATGCCAAGGAGTGATATTAAATATATATATAGCAATCATCATGGGGACCAACCATTCAGAAAGGATGTCAGCTTTGTCACAGGAGCCTTCTGCTCAAGGCCTTCTGCTGGGCCAGATGTAACTCTTCAGTTGCTGGATCTGGGGATAGTGGGGGTGGGGTGGGGTATGGTTGGGCTATTTCAGGAGAGGGCTGGGCGGGTTTCAGGGAAGGGCTATTTACTCACAAGTATACAAGTGCTTCAATATTTTAACAGCTGATACAGCGACATTAGTGGATGCTGGCTGCATATCAGCCCTGGGCATATGGGGTCATAGTGACAACCCAGCCATGGAGCCTGCCCTGAATCACCCTGAGTTCACGATCTTCAGAATGGGTTTCAGAAACATCCTTTCCTATTTGTCTTTGTCTTGTTGCCATGACTGTAATTTAGACTCTCATTATTTCCAGCTGATTAAAAAAATTACTTCCTAATTGACCTGGATTTTAATTTCTTTCCTGTTTTGTCTTCCCCCTTTCCAATGTTTTAAGTATCAGCTGCCAGAGAAAATTCCCTAAAATACTGCTTCCATCAAGCTATTAACTTCTGCTCCAAAAGAGTCAATGGTGTTCTTTCCTTTTTTAGGATAATATTCAAACTCTATAGCTGAACATTCAAGGCCCTCTATTTTGTATACCTACACCATTGCATCAAGGGATATGGTGTCACAGGAGAAGTACAAGTGTGGTCCCACCTGTTCTTAAGTAGCTTAGCCTGGCTATGCAAGTGTGGGAGAGATGTTTGTAATGAGTGTTATGCAGTGACAGTGAACGTGGGAAACATCTGGGAGATGGGGTGTGGGGCGTGCAGAAGAGGCATTGACAGGGATAGGTTGACCACGCAATAAAATCCCTTTGAGTCTGATTTTTCTTGGTAGGCTGAGGACAATTGATTCCTAGGCACAGGCCCCTGATTTCTAGATGACTGAGCATGGGATGGACAAGGAATTTTTGTCAGTCTCAGAATGGAGCTTGTTATATTTTCTGGGATGCAAAACATTTTCAAACTTTAAGAATCCTTTCATCACTTGAATATTACTCAGCTATAAAAAGGAATGAAGTTCTGATATATGTAACAACATGGATGAATCTTAAAGACATCTTACTGAGTGAAATAAGCCCGATACAAAAGACAGATATTGTATGATCTCTCTAATACAAAATAATTAGAATAAGCAAACTCAGAATCTAGTCAGAATCTAGATTATAGGTTACCAGAGGATGGGGTGGGGATAGAGAATAGGTAGTGAAGACTTAAAATATACAGAATTTCTATTTGGGATGATGGAAAAGTTTTGGTAGTGGATGATGGTGATAGTAGCACAACATTGTTAACGTAATTAACAACAGTGAATTATATATTTGAATGTGGTTAAAAGGGGGAAATTTTAGGTTACATATATGGTACTAGAATAAAAATTAAAATCTATGGAGCTGTACAAAATAAATAGTGACCCCTAAGTTAAGCCTTGGACTAGAGTTAATAATACAATTATTAAAACAGGCTTTATTAAAAAAAATAAAGCTTAAGCATAGTGAGTAAATGCTAAATAGGGGCAGTGCAAGTAGCTTTGAAATGTCCTCTCACATATCCTAGCACCTCCTTCAGAAGTTTTCCCATCAGCTCTGAATAGACATCAAGCAGTCTTGGTCCAGACTGAGTTCACTGGACAAGCCCTGAGAAGAAGTGTCAGGAGTCCTTTCTCGGAGCTGTTCTTTAAGGGAAACCTTGGCTCAATAGACCCTGGGCTTAGACCAAGAGAAATTGTTCAGGATCCCAGTCCTGACAAAAACAAGGATACCTACTGTGGTACTGTGGACCTTGTATAACCAAACTGGGCACTAGAAGTTAGGCATTTTACTATCATTTTCACACAACCTCATCTGATCTCATTCAGTCCTTCTCACTGTTTTGCAAGGTAGGTGTTATAAGTACCATGAGGCCCACAGGATAATTTGTCAGCAAGTCATCCTAGAATCGAGATTGAGGAATACCAGAATCTATACTTTCTCCACTCTATCACATTGTTTTTCTTTTTTTAAAAAAATATAATCTATTTCTTTATTATATTTTAAAAATTAACAAAAATAACCGTGTTTGTTACAGGTATATATTGCTGGCAGACATTCTATACAGATGCTGAGAGAAGATAGTATGACATTGGAAATATCAGCTAAATTTTTCAAACATACGTGTATCATCCTATTTACAGAAAAAAAGAACTTTGTAAAGGAAAGAAAGATACAGCAGGTGATTTGATATGGATAGGGACAGAGCCCGTATTAGTCAGGTACAGGCTGTCCTGGGGTAAGAAAGGGTTTCAGCAATGATATAATGGCAGTGGCCACCAGAGGCTCCGAGGGGAGGGAGAGGGAAGAACAGGTGCAACATGGGGTAACTTGGGAACATTTGAACTGTCCCGCATGACACTGCAATAACGGACACAGGCCACCGTATGTCCCATCAAAACCTACAAAATTGTGAAGTGCATATTGTAAACAATAATATAAACTATAGCACATCGTTAGTAGCAATGCTTCAACATGTGCCCGTCAACTGCAACAAATGTACCATACCAGTGAAAGACGTTGCTGGGTGGGGCATATGGGAATCCCCAACACCTTCAATGCAACGTTTACATAACCCAAATCTTCTTTACAAAATATAATAAAAATAAATAGAAAAAAAGAGAGGGTCTCAGAAACAGAGTGGCTCAACAATGGGGAAAGCATCATCCTTAGATGTAACAAGGCAGGCTTTTGCTTACTAGGGTTAGTGGTAGCTCATTTCCATGAGTTAGTCCTGGTCCCCAGGTTCTTCTAGGTTGTTGCTGTACCATCTCTCAAGATGTTGTCCTCTTCTCCATGTATGTAGAGGTTTCACAGAGCACTCTGTCCGCATTCCGCAGTCTCTTAGATTCCATCCTTATGGAGCAATTTCTCATGTAGCCATTAATGTTGTTTATCCTCTCAAATAGATCTTGTAACCTCGTAATTGTCCATGCCCTTTAACCAAAGACCCAGGAACACCTCTCTGTGCAGAGGCGAGTGAGGAGGTGATGAACTGCATGACTGCGTCGTAAGTGCCACAGCGGACATCTCCACGGTGCTTAGGCTGGGGCTTAGCCCTGCTTCTACCCTTTTGGTCTCAGCAGCCAGCACCTACTCACTGGTCAAACTATATTGCCTTTTTAGAGCTAGTATTTTCCCAGACTGTTGGAGGGACAAGGATACATGTATCCTTCATCTGGAACTTTGGGATTGAGACTTTTAAGTTGGTAAACCTTACTGCTGTTTCCCCTTATGGACAGAGGCTGTTGAATATTCATCTGCTACCTGGGAATAAGGATACCCTTCTTTTAAGGCAGAAATGTTTCTGCTCTGAGTGACTACAGCAGGACTGTCTCAATCCCTCGACAATATACCTCTACGTGAACTTCTGTTCCTTTTAAAATTTTGGACATTGAAGTTTCTTTGGGCATTAGGATATTGTTCTGAGTACTAAGAAATAGTCTCTTGTCTTAAAAAACCTCACAGTATTGTAAATTCGTGGAATTGCAGGAAGAATTGTGGAATCACCTGGACTTGGGTTCAAATCCTGTCCCCATCATTTACTTATTATATGTTCTGCTGGAGATCTTTTGTTTGTCTCTTCCATCTACTTTCCACTCTTTGCTGCCCTGCTCCATTCCTGGGAGGCAAACTCAAGGATTTCACTGATGAACAACCTTGTCATTTGCCTTTCTGGTGGATTTAGCAAATGGAAGGTAGGGGTAGGAAATCAGATGCCAGAAGGAGAGGGAGTCAAGTTATTTATTCTCTCCATTTCCTCCTTGCCAGGTTACTGAGGATCACAGCTGCTATTGGAAGGCCACCTCCACACAGCTACTCTTTCTACTGGGTACTGGTAACTAACTGCCCCTGCCTTTGCCCTTGGGCTTAGGGCTGTTACTAGCCCCAGGCTATTGCAATATCCCTTGTTAGTTTTAAAATTCTGCTCAAGCATTTTTAAACAGACCTAGTTTGAATGAACTTCAGCTTCTTCACCTGGAGGATACCATCCATGTTGTGATCACAGCATATAAAAGCTCTAAGTACTGTGTCTGGGCATGCAGTAGGGGCTCAGTAAATGCTATGTACCTTCTCCTTTACATAAGAACTTATGATTTAGTAAGGGGAGCAAGTCAAATGGCTACAGACAGGTTTAGACCAAATTAGAGCAGTGGTTTAGGGATTATTAAGAAAGAACAACTCTGGGAAATAATTTGTAAGTAAAATTGGTAGGGTCTGGATGGATGGGATGAGAGAGAGGGAGGAATCACAAGTAAGTCTGAGCTTTATTCTTGGTTTATTGTGTGAGTGGTGGAGTCACCAACAGAGACAGAAAATGCAGGAGGAGCTCCTAATATTAGTCAGAATTCTCTAGGGAAACAGAACCGACAGGAGATATATGTAAATAGTATGAGATTTTATAAAATTCTCTTGTGTGATCATGAGGATGCACAAGTCCAAATTCTGCAGGGAAGGCTGCAAACTAGGGGCTCCGATGAGGATCCTTGATGAGTTCCCAGGAGATGGCTGTCCAAAGTGGAGCTGGGAATTCTCTCTCTGAATGCTGAAATCACTTCCCCTTTTAAGCCTTGAACTGATTGGATAAGAGGTCACTCATTGCTGATGGGAATCTCCTTGGTTGATTGTAGATGTAATCAGCCATCCATGCAATCAACTCACTGATGATTAAAGTCCATGAAATGCCCTGTATTACAATTATCCCAGTGCTTGCTTGACCGAACAACTGGGCACCATTACCTGGTCGAGTTGACACATTAGCCTAACCATCAAACCCATGAATTAGATAGGAGGCAGATGAGTTTCACTAGGACAAGTAGAGTTTGAAATGCCAATGGGATGACCAGGTGGAGAGTTAAGCAGACGGTTCACTGGGAGGCATTAGAGAGGGTTCTTGGCAGGAAAGGTGCATTTGGGAATCATCATCATACAGGAAATAATTAGGAGAGTTGGGAAGACTACTGTGTGTCATGTGTTTGTGGGAAGATGAGATGCTCTAATGGCAAAAGGACTAGAGTCAAGTGATCTCACTTCTTGTCCTGGTTTGCCACTCACTGGTTGTTTAACCATGGAGATGTTGCTTAACTGTCTGTTCTTCTGTTTTCTCCAACATATATGAAATGAGGAGGTTGAACTATGCCCTGTAGGGCATAGTACCTGCTGTCAAGGAAATTAAAATCAAATTGGGAGGCAAACTATGGGATAAATAGAGATAAATGATTTATTATCAAGTGTTATATGGAAGAGAGCTCTACCCCCATCCCCCAGAGAGTTAGGGACTTCCTAATAAATAGCTATTGTTCAGTAAGAAGAAGGTACAGGAAAAATTTCCCAGGCATGATTTCATGGAATAATAATGATAATAAAATCCAGCATTCATTGAGTTCTTACCATGTGCCACATACTGTTATAGTATTCTATGGGCTTTACATGTATTAACATTTAATCTTCACAGCAACCCTATAAAATAGGGGCTATTATGAGTCCCCATTTTACAGATGAGGAAAATGAGGCAATAAAAAGGTTAAATATCCCTTTCAGGATCATAAAGTAGTAAGAATTCAAACCCAAGTAGCCTGGCTCCAAAGCCGAAGCATTTAACCCCAAACTATCTGCTCACAGGGAAAACTGAGCTCTGGGGAAATAAAAGCCAGCTGCATATACATTAAAACTAGTGATGATTTTAGGTGAACCATGAGTTGCAGAGAGACAAGGCCAGGAAACAGACTTGTCAATTATGATTATATTTACCAGTTGTAGGAATCTTAGTTGCTGACTAAAATATTCACTCTATTTGCAGGTACTAAATATACTCTTGATCAGTACATTTTGTTAAAATTTTAAAAAATTACACATGAACACATGTATAACTTGTACTCACATATATTTGTATGTACAGATACACCTTCAGTCTTTTGTCCACCTCCCCTCTGACAAGAATTAATTTTTCTAAATTGTGCTTGGCTGTGTTACCATCAACTACAATGGTGGTAGGTGAAAGAGAGATGAAACTTATCAGGTCTGAATTGTAGGGGAATTGTTGAGGTCATTGCTTATTTACATTCTCTAATGTCCCTTTTTTGAGGATTTCCCAGGTGAAATTCCTTTGTGGTCTTGTTAGTATTAATTGTGCTTCCCAATGTTAGCTTGTCTTAGAGACCCTGTAAAAAAGCAAGTGATCAATTTTTTTTTCACTGTGAGCTCCTGCAAACTTAAGAGCCAAATCTGTGGCCAAAGGGCAACATAATGTGTTTATACAATTTTAGCTTTATTTGTGGTTCCACTCTATGATCCTCTGCTTTTCTTTCTTTTGTTTTTCACCTGCTTTTATTTTATGGCATCTTATTTTAATTTATGTAATCATTAACTGGAAACAAGGCAGTATTTAAATAAAAAGATGCGTGTATGTAAACCCACTCTCACATACATATTTGTATACACAGGACATTTTGGACTTCCCAGGAAATCAGTGTTGACTTGTCAGCATAGGGACTATTAAGGTTCTATAACTACTGGGCACACTTGCTGATAAGAAGGAGGTCATCAAAAAGAAACTGATAATTAGGAGGATTATCACAGCCATCAATTTACAATCCCTTTGATGAGTGTTGGTTGCACTTAATGACTCACTGAAGGTCAAGTTACACTCCCTTTCAGCAGAAATGTGAGCTTAATAAGCATTAATGTGATGATGACAAAGAGTAAACCATCATCTCTGTAGTGATAGCAATTTGGTCCAGGCAGGAGGGAAAATATTCCTGACTGGGCTTGTCTGAGTGTGACAGGTGGTGGAAAGGCAGAAGTTGGTAAAGGGCTTGAGAGTTGATGGTCAAAAAATATCAAAGGAATGAGTTTAAGAGACATGGACTTGGAGTGGAGGTGGGAGTGTATGTGTGGGATTGAAGGAAGTTGTAGTGGGAGCTTGGTTCAGAGCAAAGAGTGAGGGAGGAGGTACATTGGAGTGGATAGAGGTGTGGGCTCTGGATTCAGATGGCCCCACTCTGTTGCTTACTAGCTGTGTGACCTTGATCTCTGTATGCCTCAATTTTCCTCATCTGGAAAAGCATGATAAAAAACAAAACAAAACAAAACTACCTCATGGGGTTATTGAGGAATGCAATATGTAATTAAAGTTCAGTGCTTGGCACAGTGCTTGGTGCATTGTGGGTGTATAATAATTGGCAGTGGTTATGCTGCTGCTAATGTAGAGAGTGCAAAGATTCTTAGGATTCTAAGAGAATTGTGCAGTCATTTGAAAGTGGGAGTCATCTTATGTTATTTAAGCAATATATAGACTATTACTTCTCCTATGCATTTTATGTCACATATTCCATTTGACACTCCATTTTATATTGTGTTCTTCTCATCTTATGTCCCCATATATTTCTTTGCATCCTATATAGGGCTAGACACACAGTAGATGTTCAGTAAATACACTTTGAATAGAATTGAGGGGCACACTTAATAGTATTTTGGTATAATGAAGAAATTATTGAACTTGAAATTGGAAATGAAAATATTACCATGAAAATACTGAAAAGCATGAGTTTGCGTAGACTTTTTGACTTTTTCAACCCTTTCATAAACACATTAATCCTCATAAATCCTGAGAGAAAAGGACAGTATGCTATGACTGGCTCCATTTTACAGTTGAGATATGCGGCCCGGAGAACTTCAGTCATGTGCCTACATCCCACAGCTAGTAAGTGATGGGGCTGGGGTCAGAATCCAGGTCTTTGGACACCTCCAACAAAGAAATTGCTGTTAATACTGTGCAGAGTTAGGAAACGTGGGCTCTGTCATTAACTTATTAATTTCCATGGAGTTTCTCTTCTTCATCGGAAAGGTGATAGTTACAAACTCACATTTCCACAGGTACCCAGAAGGTAGCATGCACGTGTGCAACAAGGAGTGGGGAGATGAGAGAGTAACCACAGAGCCATGCACCACCTGCTAGGACAGCTGCTATGGTCCTCTCTTCCTGATGGTTGGCATGTAGGAACCAGAAAATGGAGGCCTAGAATGGCCAATGCGAATAATTTTTTTTTTTTTCAAGGAAAAAAATTGGCTTTTTATGTGAATCTCCCAACTTTAACTATGGTCACTAATTCAAATTAAAAACAAACTATGAGAGTCAAATTATAAAATATATGGGTCTAATCAGGCCTGAGCTTGCCAGTTTGCAACCTCTATACCAGATGATTTTCAAGTTTCCTTCCAGTCCTACGATGCAATGAAAAAGGCCAATAGCTTTCCTGTTGGAAGGTGGGAAACCATTTATCTCCTTTTCGTCGAAGCACATCACCTCTGTTTCTATTAGACAATTTTCCTTGGTCCCAAGGGATGATGCCACCCCAAGCCTCTGGGTCCTCACTTGCACAGAGAAGATGGAACTAGCACGCCACATGCAGTGAGTGACAGTGGTAGATGCAAGAGAGAGAAAAGCTGACCTGGGTTTTAATTATGTAAATATATGGCTAAGGTTTAATAGGGCACTACAATAAAACTGTCATAACTGCCAAGTTTGGGAAATAGGATGAGTGAGGATTCCATTCCTGGGCACTATATTTGGGAAGGAAAAAAGGAAGAAAAATGCAGAAGAGCTGGTTCCTCTTTAAAAACCTTCAGAAACACATCCGGGATTCCTGAGCATCTTGCTTCTGCCAAGCAACATCCACAGTGACAACTGGCGCTGACACCCCAGCAGCCCACGCTGAGCTTCTTGGGAAAGGAGAAAGCTGAAGTTTCAAGGTTGATGTTTTCTAATGAGCTCTCAGAGAGACTGAGCTTTCTATCATTACCTGCCAACTATTCCTCAAACTACTCAGCCCCCTTTTTTGCCTCACAACCCTGCTTCTGCTGTCTGTTCCCAGAATGTGACAAAAGGTGACAGGCGCTTGGCTGTCTTTGAGAGCTGGTGATGGTGGGGCTTGGTAGTGGTGGTGGATATTTCCTTTGCTCATCAGGAGGCAGGGCCCGGAGTGCTGGTGTTCATATTTTAGCCATCTAAATAGTTTTTATTTTTTGGGTTTCAGTAATTTTTTAAAATCCCCATCTTGATATTATAGAGCTAGGATTTTCATGGCCAGGGTTCTATTGGTCACGAGTAGCGGAAGCCCATTCTACAGAGCTAACCCATAAGGGGCCCATAGCAGCAGAGTTCTGAAAGCAGATGTTTTGTACTTTCTTATCAGGATAGAGCCTTTCCCAATAAAGAAAGCTGAAAGGGCAGCCCACTGACTCATTTCTTGAACAAATAATGTAATAACCTGCAAGGAAAAAGAGAGAGGGAAAAGGAGAGGGGAAAGAGAGAAAATATAGATTAAAGGAGTCTTCTGAGCCATATCAATCAATGTGATGTATATGGAGCTTTATTTGGATCTTGAATGAAATAAACTGCTGAAAAACATTAATAATACAATTAGGGAACTATTGGTGGTACAGTAAGGAATTATTTTGAAGTATTTTACTTGTATTAATGATATAGTGGCTCTTTTTTTTTTTTTTTTTAAAGTTATCTTTTAGAGATCCATGGAGAAATGTTTATGGGTGAAATGATTTAATGTTGGGAATTTGCTTTAAACTAAGCTGCGAAGGGAAGAGTGCAGTGGTGAGCTAGCGCCAGCTTGTACTGGATTGTGAGAGCTAATTGATAAATTTTTGGGATTTTTGTGAACTGAGTATCAAACGCAGTACTGTTGAAAATTAACTTCTTTATACTTACAATTAAATGAAACCTATTTTAAAAAAGATAATAAACACTCAAAACTTACCACTCCCTAGTTATTTTTACTACAATTGCCCTTATCCGTTTTTTTTTAAGATTATTCCATCTATTGGATCTGTATGGCAGAAACACTAAGAACACAGCTGGCTGACACCTTGCTTTTGTCTTTGTGAAGCCCAGAGCAGAGAACCATCTGAGCCACCTTGGACTTGGATTTCTGACCTACAAAACTGTGAAATCATGAATGGGTGTTTTTATTTTTAAACTGCCAAATTTGAGGTAATTTGTTATGGCAGTGATAGAGAGCTAATACAGTACCCAAAAAGTACTTAAAGGAATCTTTTTTTTTTTTTTAGTGGCTTCCTCCAGCTGCTCCATCATCGTTCCTAACAGAAGCCCATTGAATTCTTACAGAAAAGGAACCAGGAGGCTCCACTGGTGGCTGTCCTGACCTGGTCACACAGAAGGGGGTTACTTTGGAAAACCTCCCCCCCCGCTGCCCTGTGGCTCAGTTCAGAGAGAACTCACACCGCTTTCTCTGTAGTGTCAATATAATCACGAGGCAGTCAGCCTGTCACAACAAAGAGGGATGATGGAGTTTGGGATGGATAGCCGAGGTAAATTTTGAAGGAAGAGTTGGGTTGCAGCAAAGAATTTAAACTATTTTTTTCTTTTTCCCTTAATCATGCGACATTTCAGTGTCTCAGAGGAAGCATCACTTTTCTGGCCATCAAGATGGAGAGGTTGTATGATCAAATTGCAGATGTAATTGTTAAGCTAAATTAAACTGTCAAGAGCTCAGAGGAGGCTTTCCTGTTGATTGGAGCTCAGTTCCTGTCCAGATAACCGGCATGGCCAGTTCAAATCAGAGGCAGAGGTAGCCTGTACTGTGCTTTGTTAAAATCTCTTTGGAGGAGAGTCTGGGTATTAGGTTGTATCTATTTCTTTTGACTCAGGGTTCACAGGGAAACTATTATTGCAGAGTGTTTCTGGTCTCAGACAACTGCTGTTTCATTAAGTGACTTCAGAGATCTGGACACCAAGGGATAAGATGAGCTGTCAGGAATTTCATGCTGGTAAAAAATGGGAAGCTCTTATTGTTTTCTTTACTTTTTATCGCTGAATGCCATTACACATTGATAACAACTCTCTGGGCAGAGCATTTCCAGGTTTTATTGTGCTTCGCTAGTTGTTAGCCATCTGATCTTTGGCCCCAAGCCTACTTGTTTTTCACAAGTTAGTGCTTGTCATTCCTGTAATTGTCAAAAGGATCTTTCCACAGGCGTCAACTTCAGTTACTTTTTGTCGTTGTTTTTAATGCACAGCAGCATTCCACCTTTTTGCTTCTATAGACCATATTTGAATTTATAGTGAGATGCCAAAGGGAATACTGTTTCATCTCTTAGCCCCTTATAATAAGAACATCCCATTTTATTTAATGCTTTTATCTTTTCAGAGTGCCTTGCATCTGTATTTTCATCATACTCGATCCTTCTATAATATGTCACATTCCCAGAGGGGCTTACGGTGGGTGCGGGCCCCATTTTAAAAGGCATGCTGTCTAGCTGGTTAAACTTTGTGCTCTGACGCTCGACTGTGTGCAAGTTGGGTCCTCTCACGTAAAGTGCTTCTCTTTACAGTTACATGAGGGCTTCTTTTAGCTTGGGACTTGATACAAATCTAAAAGAGTTAGTTGAGAATGACTCTATGGAAGGAGCTGATATTAAAAACATAATAGTAAGAGCTATAATCTAGATGGGAATTAAGAACTCCTAGTCCCTTAAAAATCAAGTTGCGTTCAAAACCACATTCCAAGCCCTCTGGAAAAGCCCTCCTTGCCCCAAGATTTCTCAAATTCTCAGGGACTTAATCACAGGTACCTCTCTGGCTTTGGCTTCTTGTCCTCGTGTGATTCCTATTCTCTTTAAGTTTGATACTGGTCTTTTTATTCTGACCCAGGTTTGTACTTGATGGTTTCCTTACTTTATATGCATACACACTCACACACATGCAATGCCTTACACAATCCTCTCGCCCAACGCCCTTGCATGTCTAATTGCCTGTTAGACATATAGCTCTTAACAGTCCTCTGGAGGGAGTCCCTGGCATGTTACTCAGCCACCCTTTTTCCCTCCTGTCTTGCTTTCACCGCTCTTCTCTGCTTACTGATTTCTGTTTATTTCTAATACAGAACAGTTTATTGATAACCGTTGTTGCTCTGTCTCCTCGGTTACCCTCAGCTCTATTGGCATTCTATGTGAATGATTCTTTGTTGTGGGGCTGCCCTGTGTATTGTAGGATGTTTAGCAGCATCTCTGGCTTCTACCCACTAGATACAAGCAGCACCCCCAGCCCCCCAAGTTGTGACAATCTGTGACAATCAAAAGTGTCTCCAGACATTTCCAAATGTCCCCTGAGGAGGAGGTTGGGCAAAATCACTCCATTGACAGGGTTTCACCTTTCACCTCAGTTCATTCTACCCCTGAAAGAAATTCACTCACCTCTTCTAGATCATCGGTTTTAAATACTCATTCAACCTTACTGTTTGTGTGACAAATTGTAAGTTGCTTAATCTCTTTTTGCCTCAATTTATTCTTAGTACATGGTAAATACTCAATTAGTATTGGCTCCTATTGTTAATGATCCTGAAGAATTTCAGTATCACTTACTAGATGATGATTTTGTTTTAGAATATAATAAAAATCAGCTTCAAATGATTCCCAAAGTCACAGGCATGTAAGTTATAAACATTTCTTGTAGAATTATAGATTACCATTAGAACAAATTGCTGGGGAAAATTTTCAGATGTGGCTCGTTTATGTCCTCTAATCTGTAGGGCCTTCTGAATAAAAGTGATTGAATTCTGTTGGCCATTTTTCTCTCTTGTAAATTTAATCCGTGGGGGCATTTGAGGTTCTTTCAGGAGGGTGGCAGTGGGAGTTCTTTGGTTTAACACATCCCTCTTCTTTGCAACCCACCCCGTTTCCTGCTGGGATTTAGGTAAACTTCGTTCTTCTAAGAGCAACATACTTTGTTGAGAAATGGGACCATGGCCATTGGCACTCATATCCTCTTAGCAAATTGCTTTTGCTCTTTTGAGCTATTGAACTTGGGGTTCTATGTTTTGCTACTGGAGCCACCTCTCTTGAAGTCTTTGATTTGATTGGCTAGTTTATCTCTAGGATATGACTAGGTTTGTTCCCTTTACTCTAGTGTCAATGAAATTGGAAATTTCCTTTTTTGGCTCCTAAGAATGAGATGAAAATAAGTGCAGGATAAAATGGACTGTGCCTGGGGTAAAATTCTGGCATCACTCAGGGAGCATGGGTTGGAGAATTTTCTCCCCTTGAGTCGCTGGGCTGTAAGCCTCTGGACGACAGAGTAGGCCTTGCTTTTTTCTACAATGCCTAGTACAGGGGCCTGCACCTGGCAAATGCTCTGTAGGCATGTACTGCCTGGAATAACTGTGCTTTGTCTTAAGTTAAAATGGCCGCCTGCATTGGGTTTTGCCAGGAGTGACCCCTTTCTGAGAAAGATTTTCCAGATGACAAGAACAACTGGCCACAGGGGCTTTCTGAGAAAATGAAATGCACCTTACAGAACTGCAGATAAGCAGATATGGTGATAAGCCAGTTTTGGTCCAGTGGAGAGAGCATATCAGAATGGATAAGCATACTGTACTAATCAATGTATGCTTGCTCACTGCTTTGATAAGACCCTCCTATGTAATAAGAACCTCTAATGTCAGGTAGTCATTCTAACCCTCCATTTGGAAATTCCCTAAATGCCTTTTTAAACAGCTGTGACCAGATGGCTATTGAGATTGTCACTCCATTTTTGGTTTGAGACCTCCCTGCTTGCAGTTTTTCTCTCTCAATAAACTCGTTTAATGCTTTAATTTATATGTGGTAAATTATTTCTTTTGACAGTCTGGGTGCCTGAGCTGCTGCTGTCGGTACTTCAGACATAGTAGAGATGACCAGGGTCTGTTTTTCAGGGACCCTGTTTCTGTGGCCGAGGTAGGAATCTTTAGGGGATGAACCAATCATCAAAGAGGAAGCTCAGGCCAAGCCCTGTTCAAGGGCTTTCTGTGTTGGGTGAGAATGGTAGAAGAGGGCCAAATGGGAGACATGCTCTTCTAATGAGAGCTTTTAGGCCAGGAAGACCCCAAGTGCCTGCCTCTTGCCATCAGACCAGACTAGATTTATGACAGGTGAGATGTGTAAGATGCTGTTGCACCTGTTTACATTGGGAACTCCTATGCCTTAATTTAATTGAGTTTTCCTGTGTTCTAAATCATGAAAATTTTCTTTTCAATGAAAATATTTGAATTCAAAATATTTGAATTCCTTCCAAAAGGAAGCACATAATGAATAGACACAGTCCTCTCTTCCCTAAACTCAGCTGAGCTATTTAAATTTGCTTCTCATTTCTCTCCTCCCCTCCCTCCCCTCCCCTCCTCTCCCTACCACACCCATTCCCTCCTCTTTTTTTGTTTACTTTAAAGTAGTCCAGTAAAGTCTAATTGCTTAGTGCCTTGCTAAGTATTAGCATTCCCTTGGGGGTACTTCTGTGTTTCTTAATGCAAGACCAAATCTGGATGAGTTTCAAGCAAGTGGAGGCTGCAGCTTGGCAGGAAATTAGAGGAGTCTTTTATTTTTTGAAGGTGCTGGGATGGCATCACTGGTCAGATCAGCAAATTTGAATAGCCTGAGAGCATTGGGGCATGGGAAATGCCCTGCCAATAATGGGGTCATATTGCAGAATAGGTGATAATTACTAAAGTGTTTTGATTTCCTAAAGAACTTTAAAATCACTCTGGTGGGCACTCAGTGAGATAAAAGCTGAAGAATTATGGTGGCTGCAATGGAAATGTGGGCATAATGAGATATAAGACAATGATCTTCTTCATTTTATTTAAGCAAGAGTGTAGTGCAGAATGCACTGTACCAAAATATCTGGCATTTTCCTGGCCCCTGGTGAGTAACTTTTAAACTTTTGGAATTTCCCAAGTGATGGGGGTGTCTTGGTTATTCATGGTGTAGCCCCAACCCTCCCACCACCTTGATGGCTTATGCTAAGGTGGGGCCAGCCACACCTGCAGTTTTAGGATTGGGGCTGGCCCTGCCAGAAAGACCAACCACGTAACTATGGGGTTGGGGTTTAGAGCCATATTTATCAGTTTGATCTCCAGGGGCAGGGAACTGGAGTTCAATCATGTGGCCAATGATTCGGGCATTCATGCATATGTAATGAAATCTCAATAAAATTCTATACACCAAAGCTCAGATGAGTTTCCCTGGTTGGTAAGACCCATCAATGTGCCAGGAGAGATGTGTCCTGAACTTCACCAGGAGAGGATACAAGTTTCATATTTTCACATTTGGGGACCCTCCCAGACTTTGCCATATGCGTGTCTTCTTTTGGCTCCTTCTGAGTTCTTTCTTTTTGTTATCTATAATAAAGCTGTAATTGTAAATACAGCACTCTCTTGAGTTCTTGAGT